>OZ010610.1:6505423-6540423 GCA_963932145.1 Acanthosepion lycidas | reverse complement strand
GAACTGTTCAGCGCTCAATGTGTTGAAGCTAAGTTGTTTTGAACAACCTGCCTTGAAGCTGAGGACTTTCTTTCTTCCGGACGTAGGCGGTGCCGGGCCAACCCGTTCCCTTCCTATTGTTTGTCCCTGATTTTAGGTACAAGCTATTTCGGCGTAATGGGGGACAGGTTCGGCCTGAAATTGATACCGGAATTCGATGGCTCAACCCCGGTACTTGACTAGGTGGAAAAAGTGGAACTGCATTGCCTCTTGTCAGGCGTAAAGAGCATTGAACACGTGATTCCTCTGCGTCTGTCCGGCGGGGCTTTTGTTGTGTATCAACAGCTCAGTGCTGAGGAAAAACAGAATTATGAGAGAATCAAGGCAGCACTATACAAGGCGTTTGCTATCGACCCCGCCACTGCCTGGGAGCAATTTGAGGCAAGAACCTTACGTCCAGGCGAAACTCTCGACGTGTATCTGGCCGAGCTGACGAAGTTGACGGTGTTGTTCGGTGGGCTGCCCGAGCGGGCTTGGCATACAAATTTCTGGCAGGGCTCCCAACCGGAGCAAAGCAACTCCTGCGAGTGAGCTCAAGCATAGCCTCGTTGTCCCTTAATGACGCTGCTCATATCAACCTGGCAGAGCTCGATGCGGTGATAAAAAGCATCAACCTGGCACTCCAGTGGAAAGTCAGGAAATTACGCATACACACTGATTCGCTATGCGTGTACCACTGAATATCGGACACACTGACAGGCAAGGCCAGGGTGCCTACCAAGGCGGCCAGCGAAATGCTGATCAGACGGAGGTTAGAGACCGTAAGAAAGCTGGTAACAGAGTACAACCTATCTGTGGATGTGGTGCTTGTCACCTCAAACTGCAACCTTGCTGATAGGCTCACTCGGGTGCCACAGAGATAGTATGACGCCATGAAGAAATAAGCTGAACCAGTACCGTTACTATGTGCTGCCTCTGTTGAGGCGGCGGACAAAATCAGGGAGATACACCACAACAGTGAGCACCCCGGAGTGAGACTTACATGCTATTTTGTGCAGTTGACCAATCCGTCAGTGTCCAAAAGTGCAGTGAGAGCGGTGATCAAGGAATGCCAAACATGCCAGTCAATCGACCCCGCCACAGCTAGATGGCGGAAGGGTCGGCTGGGAGTAGACACGCCTTGGAGCCGACTGGGTATGGACATATCCCATTACGGCAGCCAGCATTTCCTTACACTGATAGATTGCGGACCGACAAGGTTCGCGATCTGGCGCCCATTAGTAAGATAGGACTCCTCCAGTGTCATCCGTGAATTGGAGTCCATATTTTACGAAAGGGTGCCGCCTGAAGAGATCCTCACGGACAACGACACGGCCTTCTGCAGCGGGGAGTTTATGCGTTTCGTAGACGAGTGGGGGATCCGGCTCAGACACCGATGTGCGTATGTGCCGAGTGGCAACGGCATAGCAGAGCGGTGCCACCGAAGCGTGAAGAGGATCGCGGCAGTGCACGATAGCGGAGGCGGTCTATAGATATAATGCAACACCAAAGGATGCCGTGACTGCACCCGCCAATACGATCCATCACTACCGAGTGCGCATCAAGGGCATTGACGCGCGTCTGCCTGATCAGCGGGGAACACGAAGGCCGTATCAGTTAGGGGACACCGTCTGGGTGAAGCTTTCCAATAGCCGGTGCACCACCAACTTTGGAAGAGGGCGAATGACCGGCATCGTCAGTGAGCAGGCCGTGCTGGTCGATGGTACTCCACGCCATGTGAGGGATGTCCGGTCCGCCCTAAATACGAACCAGTTGGCGAGTAGCAGCAGTGGTGAATCATCCAACGATGAACTATGGATCCGACCTATGCCCCGCAGGCCTGATGGTTCGAATACGAACCCCGACGCTGATGCCGATAGTTCCGACGCCCCTTCTGAGAGCTCCGATGAAGAAGTCCAGACAATCCCCCTACGTAGGAGTGCCCGCAACAAACGACCACGTCCGCAATGCCACATGTGTGAGACCAGGGGGAGTGTGGACATGAAAGTGAGACTAACCTTAGCTCTCTCGACATAAGAGGGTTCGTTTGTGTCTGGCGTGCAGGGCAGTAATTGATCCGAAGGAAGGAACACCGGCATTACGGTGAGTCGGTCTTATGGGAAACGCGATCTCGTAGCTGTGAGGATTGGCGAGAGGTGAACTTGGCCGTATGCAAATTGGTTGGTGTTCGCTGGCATAAATATGACGGCGGGAGACCACTCGAGAGATCGTGTGTTGCGAACTACGAGGCGGTGTTGTTATTGAGTGCGAAGATCAGTGGAGTTTTGAGGCGATTGTCTTTTTTGGATAACTACGTTGTGTGTTTCGAACTGAGACTGGTTGGCGCGTAATTCCATCGAACTGTTCAGTACTCAATGTGTTGAAGCTAAGTTGTTTTGAGCAACCTGTCTTGAAGCTGAGGAGTTTCTTTCTTCCGGACGTAGGCGGTGCCGGGCCAACCCGTTCCCTTCCTATTGTTTGTTCCTGATTTTACGTACAACAGGATATATATATATATATATATATGTGTGTGTATATAGACATGTTTACATGTATTTATATATGTATACATATATATATATATATATATATATATATATATATATATATATATGTATGCATGTACAGTAGCGAGATCAGAACAATGTTAAGAAAAAGTCTAAATGTGAAATAACTTTATTTTAAAGCTTCATAGAACATTTTATCAAGGAAAAATAAGGATATAAAGGTAAATTATATAATTCCAAAATATAAAGCTCTATAAACTTATTTTGATAAAGTTATAAGAATAATTATATAACATTCGAAAAAAATAGATGATCAAAAACATCAGAACAAATAAATCCATAAAATTGAAAAATTATTTTGCATTAATGAAAATTTTTAGGGTAAGAATATAAAATCGGCTATTTTATTAAATAACACCGGCTCTTTACTGGCTTTTGCATTGTAAACATAACGTGTTATTCATAGTATTTTAAGAAAACTTGAGGAAACTGGGTCATGTGAAACCAAGAAACCACCTGGCAGGCCTAGGAAAACTACTGCAAAGGAAGACAGATGAATTGGTAATGAATCAAAAAAGGATCGATTTGCAACAGCAACCACTATGTCTAAAAGAGCTAATGTTAACCTTGGCATTAAAATATCAAGGCACACTATTTCCCGAAGACTTAATGAAATAAATTTGAACAGTCAAGTAGCCTTTACGAAGCCTTACATTTCTAAAAAGAATCAAATGAGCTGATTGAAATTTGCCACTGAACACCTCATATGGATTGTGTTCATTTCAGCGGTGAGTCAAAGTTCGGTTGTTCGACGCAGTCCGAAGGAACGATATTTGCCTCACTGCACTAAAAACAGCGTTAAATTTGGAGGAGGAACTGTGATGGTGTTTTGCATGATTTCATCTGCTGGCACGGGACCTCTTGTTACGGTACACGTATGCATGTATGTGTGTGTGTTTATTGTCCTGAGAAATATGCTGGTGTAAGCAAATAACAATTAGGCGAAAATGTCTAATGTTTAATGAGGAAAGAGGGCTTGATGAACTTGACTCTCATAGGGTATATCGAGGGCTAGAGAGGAAGGCAGCGGGCCACCAACATGACGGTCTTGTGTAAATGGATAGCGGAATGGACTGGGAGGCTTGGCAAAGTGATAAACACTCCTAAGGACTTTAAGGATAGGAGGTTGTGGAGAACCGTGATCGCCAACATTCTAAAGGTATTAACTATACAATTCTCATGGATGAAAAGTGCATCATATCAATATGACTTCACGGCCATGTTTCAAAGTTGAACAGACAATCAGGACGATAGTTTGGCCATATCTTCCAAAGTAATGTTCAGAAGCATTGCTGACTAATTCGGTCCTGCTTTCATCGCCAAAAACCACTTGGGGAAATCAGTCTTTGGTAAAATTGGCGCCAGTGATCAAGTCTCAACTCAACTCACTCAAGTAGTGAAGGAATTTAGAATTGTCAAAAACAACCTTGCGTTTGGGCTGAGCGCCGCTAGAAAATTGTTCCTACGGCGATTTTACTCGAGATATATACAAAAGAAAACTACCGTAATTCCCCATGTATAATAAGCCCTCGTCCATAATACGCACCTCTAAAATTGTGCTGAAAGTCTGGGAAAATGCTTCTAATCATGCGTAATATGCACCCCTTGTTTGGTAATCAAATCCTATAAATTGTACCTCTCCAATTTAATTACGGCCAGCGTTTCCTACTTGTATTTTTAAAAATGGTTTTAAACATAGAATAATATTATTCTAATTTAGTTTTATGATAATTCTTATTTTATTTTACAGCAATTTCTTAAAGATTTTTTTGTAGCTGTGCATAACACGCACGATTTAACCTTGTCTCGAATATGGTTGCCATATCTGGTTTGGTGCTTCTGCTATGTGTCTAGAGATTCTTGACAAAATCCAAAGAAGAATCAGCAACATTATCAGGACAGACCTGGCATCTCGGCTCCAGTTACATTCCCACCACTGTAAAGTGGCTTCTTTTTGCCTCTTCTATAAATATTTTCACTGTTATTCTTCTGATGAAATTTCCTTGTTGGTATCTCGACTTCACGAATTTAAGCGTAGTACTAGATTGGCTGCTAAGTCTCATAATTTTACTGTTGAAATTGCTACTTGTAACTGTACGTTCTATTCTAATAGTTTCTTTTCATTTGTGGAATTCTGTTTCGGCTTCCTGATTTTCTGTCTCTTTGTCTTTCGGTCTGCGAATCACACAGACAGACACACACAAACATACACACAGATACACACACACACATATATATATAACAATCAAATATAAATTTAAACGTTCACAATATTAAAAATAGGGCTCAATGCAGTAGTAAAGCAATAATTCATTATTATATGATATTCGAACATGTGTAAAACTGCTACATAAATGCATTCATGTTTTGAGGCATATCATCGCATCTCGTCAAGCGGTCGTAAAAGTATATATATATATATATATATATATATATATATATAAAGAAGTAATCAGAGTTTTATTTATTAATCTTACATATTTTTATCACTTTAAACGCTATTTTTAGTGGATAACCATATTTTTATTTAATAAGATATCTTTAATATTCAGCCCGATAGATGAAAAGAAATATTTTTTTTAAAAATAAGTATCCACTAAAATAAGGTTTAAAGCGATTTTCTTCATAGCTTTTTACTTGAAGTAGCGTAGAATGTCAACATCTTGATTATGATATTATTTTCTCTTCGCGTTATTTGTGCTATGCATTTTTAGTTGTTACTGCTCTTGGCAGTCCCCAAATTATGTGGTTTCTGTTATTTGGTACAATTCTTTGTAATTCTGTAACGCCAGTGCTCAATTTTGAACGAAGGGAAGTCTTTGCCCAAACCGCCAGGCTTCATACGCTCAAAGCCATTTTAACCAATTATCACGAATCATTGAAGCGGTTGTATATAGCTGACAGTTTAGCTATTTCTGAATAAGTTTGGCGCCATGAGTGATATCCATATGAAAGTCTCGATCTGACGTGGCTATTTTAGAATATGACACGAGTTTTCAGGCTGATCTTTTGGAGTGGAGCAATTTTCGGTGTCGGGCTAAAGCCACCTCTGGCGCAGCCTACTCTATGTTCAATTTCCTTTTTTCTTATACTAATTTTGTTATAACTGATCCATAGGCCGAGGTATTTGAAAGCAATCTATCTATCTATCTATCTATCTATCTATCTATCTATCTATCGATTTTTGTTTTGTAATTTTATTAATCATTTCACCCCAAACAATGTAGTAAATCAACAAGGGGCTACTAAGTGTGAAAGAATAAGAAAAAAGAGAAACATTATTAAGAAGCGAGAACAATATAAGAAGAATAATCAAGACAATAAATAACGATTTACACTGCATTTAACTCAAAATTAGTTGGAAAGCGTGGAGCCGGAAGAGAGCTTCACAAAAGAGAAATGTGAGAAAAGAAACTGTTAGCATATAAATTATTGTTACATCTAGCCATTTCAAACGTAAATTGATGAGACGCTGTTTTCAATCTAGTACTGCACTTAAATTCATAACATCTAGGTACCATAGCGGAGAGTTTACTATGAAAGTATAGAAAAGACAAACGGAGGCCACATTACGGCGGCGGGAAAGTAACTGAAGCCGAGACGCCAGGTTAGGACGAATAATAGTGCTGATTCTTCTTTGGATTTTATCAAGAATCCCTAAATATATAGCAGGAGATCTATCTATCTATCTATCCAATGATAAAATTGGTCATCTCTATTGGGATTTTCGCAGATACTGAAATCTACTCATCAAGTGACAAAGGAATAGCCAAAATATGTGAAACCCCGAGTTGAGATCAGTAAAGATTTTATTATTACTATTATTACTATTAGTATCTATCTATCTATCTATCTATCTTGGTCTGTTCATTATCTATCTATCTATCTATCTATCTATCTATCTATCTATCTATGTTTTTTCCTAATTTATCTATTATAACTCACTCCTAGCGGTTATAATATTATGTTTTTCTTTGGTTACTCTTCGTGATGTCACTAGAATTATCTCCGACTGACTCTAACGGACATCTGACTCACAACTCTATGCCAGTCTTTTCTATCTATCTATCTATCTATCTATCTATCTATCTATCTATCTATCTATCTATCTATCTATCTATCTATCTTGTCGGTAGAGAAGAAGAGAGATAACTAAAGCTATCGTGATACATATGCATATACGGTATATGATAGGGACACACACACACATACACACACAAACATTGATAGTGCAATATGGATATGTTCTTCCCCCCCATTGTTGTATATAACCGACAAGTACGTATTTACTTAAAAACGCGCAGACACGCACCTTCCATTTTTGTTATTTTTTTTGCTTCTTTATTGTACCTTTTGATTTGAATATTATTAAGGAAGTTGAACTTTTGTTCATGTCCGTACTTACCGGGCAGATTCCTTTATTATGTTAATTTAAAATGTTCTTTTTTATATCACTCGTCCAGTATTGACACTGATTAACTTTTTGTTCTATTGTCACTCAACAGTTGTCAGGATTTCATCAACCCTGTACAAATCGTCAAGAGGCTAAAGAAACCAACAACGAATTGATATTAAGTTAAATATATAGACTTCACTGTAGTCAATAAAAGCGTGACTTAAGTATATGTTAAACATACCTGTACAATTCTTTGTTTGTTAATAACCTAATCAAATTGGCTGAATAAAATTCATAGTACTATGTCAAAGAATTGGTTGGGAATGAAACTGAAAAAAAAGATTATCTTAGGTCGTTGCAAAAATTGCCAGCTCTTTTGGACAAAAAATTATTTATATACATTCATAGCATCATTATTCAGCCATCAAAGTGCGTTATCTTGGCTTTTTATGACATTACTAGTTTAATTGTGAACTCCATAATATTAGGTTTTGATGAAAACGTTTCTTGTATTTGGTTAAAATCTTTTATTCGTATAAATTTACTTCGTCATTGTTCAGTCATAAAATTATACTTTTCAACTTTTATCACATCTTCTTTCAGCTAAACTGTCTATTCCATCATATTAGGTCGATATGAAAACTTTCAGCAGCATTTTCTTCGAATTGAATTCTCATCTTCAATCCAGTTTTTGTTGTCTGCGCCAAGAAGTGAAAACTCATTTTTCTATTTTTAAATACAGAGTGCGATGGGTAAATTGTCGCCATTTTATGTTTTAAATTTCGCGCATTCGCGTTTTTTGTTTTGGATTTTGTCGACTGCACATTACAGTAAGGCACCGTCTGTGAGAAAAAGAGAACCATGACGCAATTCACTTCACCTGAAATTTAGAAACGGCATGCTGTACTGCTTATCATTCGAGCCGGAAGCTCCTATACGAATGTTTCAGAGTGTTTGAGTGTCAATGTGAGGACAGTGCAGAGGATTCGGAAAGAGTTGGATCAGTCTAATGGTGATTACGAAGGTGTTTGAAGTGATCACTAGTGATGGCGACATTATGCCTCCATTCATCTCCTTACAGGGCCTCAGACTCTACATGGAGGCCTACATCAAGTGCCTTGAGGAGGTAGTGCTGCCCTGGTTCAAGAGGGTGGCTGCTGGAAGACACTATATCTGGCAACAGGACTCTGCACAATACCACACAAGCAGGAGAATCCAGTCATGGTTTCCAGACAATTTCTGCGACTGCATCACCCCTTACATCTGGCCACCTAACTCCCCAAACAGCCACAAACTCTTTGATTAGTATATGTGGGACGCAGTTGAGTGAGATACCAACAAAACTCCTTGTAACACCAAAGATGAACTGAAGGCAAGGATTATGGTAGCATTCACCAACTTAAAGAAGGGGACCGTCCTGAAGAAATGCAGGAAATCCCGAAGTCGCTTGAAGGCTGTGATTGAAGTCAATGCCGATGTTATTGAATAAATTAACTCCTTAGTATTTCAAGATATTTTGTCTAATTTTCGTAAATATATTCTGTTAAAACGAGAGATGCCAATGTTATTTATCGGTATTGACGTATAGAGTTCAAGTTCTTCAGTTTCATTCCCTTTCGGACAAAAATCCTTGGAAGAGTATAAATCCAACTCTTCTTAAGCCAGCTATGGGTTAATAGCAGGATAGACTGGACATTCTAGCCTTGACTGTAGCCAACCTAGGAGAATTCTGAATCCGAAACCAGTTGGGTGTGTGGCTAGTGACATGAAATCGAAAGATTACATAGGATCAATTTCTAGCCACCCTCTTAATCCAGGGCAGCACTACCCCCTCAAGACACGTGATGTAGGCATCAGTGTTGAGTCTGAGGCTCTGTGGGAAGATGAATGAGGGCATAACGTCGCCATCACAAGTGATCACTCCAAACACTTTAGTAATCACCATTAGATTCATCCTACTTTTTCTGAATCCTTTGCACTGTCCTCAAATTGACACTCAAACACTCTGAAACATTCGTATAGGAGACAATTTTTCTATCCAGGATCTATCTTACATACAAGTCTACCATTCACCCAGGCTTTCAATATTATTGCCACATATGGACTGGTTATATATTTAGAGATTCTTGATGAAATCCAAAAAAGAATCTGCAATGTTTTTGGTCCTGACCTGACATCTTGGCTTCAGTCACTTCCTTACGCAGAATATACTACAAAAGAACGGGTTGCTCAATATACGAGGAAAGAGATGTTACTCAGAATATACTATAAGCAAACGGGTTACTCAATATAAGAGGAAAGAAATGTTTCTCAGAATATACTATAAACAAACGGGTTACTCAATACATGCGGAAAGAAATGTTACTCAGAATATACTATAAACAAACGGCTTACTCAATATAGGAGGAAAGAAATGTTACTCAGTATATACTATAAACAAACGGCTTACTCAATACATGCGGAAAGAAATGTTACTCAGAATATACTTTAAACAAACGGCTTACTCAATTTATGAGGAAAGAAATGTTACTCAGAATATACTATAAACAAACGGGTTACTCAATACATGCGGAAAGAAATGTTACTCAGAATATACTATAAACAAACGGCTTACTCAATATATGAGGAAAGAAATGTTTCTCAGAATATACTATAAACAAACGGGTTACTCAATACATGCGGAAAGAAATGTTACTCAGAATATACTATAAACAAACGGCTTACTCAATATAGGAGGAAAGAAATGTTACTCAGAATATACTATAAACAAACGGCTTACTCAATACATGCGGAAAGAAATGTTACTCAGAATATACTTTAAACAAACGGCTTACTCAATATATGAGGAAAGAAATGTTACTCAGAATATATTATAAACAAACAACTTACTCAATATATGTCGAGAGAAATGTTTCTCAGAATATACTATAAAGAAACGGGTTACTCAATATACGAGGAAAGAGATGTTACTCAGAATATACTATAAACACACGGCTTACTCAATATATGAGGAAAGAAATGTTTCTCAGAATATACTATAAAGAAACGGATTACTGAATATAAGAGGAAAAAATGATACTCAGAATATGCTATCAACAAGCGGGTTACTCAATATATACTATGAAGAAGAACACGTTGACCACCTTAGAGTATAATTAAAATTACCTTAATAGAGACCTTAAAGAAAAAAACCTTACTTAATTTAAACAGCAACTAAAGCCACCTTACTCAATATAGACTATAATAAGAAAACTTTACTCACCTAAGCGTATAATGAAAGTTACCTTACTGAATATATACTACAATGTAGAAAACATTACAGAATATACACTATTTACATTATTCGGACACATGGCACAGTGGATAAAGGCGTTAGTTAGATCCAGTGACAGGACCCAAATGCGTGAGTTCAATACCCGGTTAGCGCATTAGAGATCTTTCAGAGGGAAATTAACAGGAGATAACTGATATCCATTAAACATGGCACGTGGAACTTGAACAGTCTACCCCAGTGAGCGAAATAACGGTTTCAGTTCGACATTCCAACCACCTGAAGAAGGCTGGAGCGTACAACGGCCGAAACGTTGTAATAAATATGGCGACAAAGATGAAGACAGTAGTCCGAATAATGTAAATAGTGCACATAATACCTCATCTCAGAAATATAGACAGATATTACAGAATATATACTGTAAGAAATGAAATGTAACTCAGCACATAAGTTTTGAGATTTTGCGCAATATAAACTAAAGAAAAAACAATGTTTGTCACTATTAGAAAGCCATTACTTAATATAAACTATTAAGAAAGAAACTACTAAATATATTAAAAGAAAATATCCGTTACGCAACATAAAATATAAAGAAGAAAGCGTAACTCAGTTTTTACTCTAACGAAACAAACATTTCATAATGTATAAAGGAAATATATACTAACTGCAACTGATTGATTTGATTTTTACGGATTATCAACCCTTATTATTTTGAACTGTAAGAATAATGCGTTATTTTTTGCGAGTGTATATTGCATATTTTTGAGAGTAACGATGATTTTTTCATATATATGTCCTACTATTTAACCCATAGCTAGGGGAGAAGAGATGGATTCATATCTTCCACTGGTATTTGCGCGTAAGTGAATGTAGAGGATCCGTTTGAAATTCGAACTAAGCTCTCCAGCTTTTCATTCCAAACCGGTATCCATTGCTCCATAGCACATCCAACGTACTAAATTCAAGGAAGACTTACGAAAAGTCTAATCGATTAATGTAAACGTTAGACAATATAAACTAGCAGGAAGGTAACTTTACTCAATATATATTGCAATATATATTGCAATATATATTGCAATACAGACAGCGTTCATCCATAGGTACTATAACAAAAACGTTTCCTCCCAAACTGAGTATGTAGTTATAGAAGGAAATTTCTATTTATTCAGTCAATCATGTGCTATGCGTGATACACGCTTAGGCGATCATGTATCTTTCGATACATGACTGACGAGGAAGATTTTTTCTCACAATATCTCTTGCCATTTCTTTCTGCGGTAGACCAGTTGCCATCCAGAGCCATAGAACCTGGTCTGTCTTGCTATTTGCCCATAGCTGAGTGAGTGGAGAAGAAGAGGGTTCATGCCTTTCCCAAGGGTATTAGCACGTAAGTGAATGTAATGGATTCGACTGGAATTCGAACTCGGCTCCCTGATTCCTCAATCCGAGCTGCTGTCCATTACTCCACTATGCTTATATATATATATGCATCTGACCTCGGTGTCCCGTAAACACCGGGGTTATTTGATTTCAAAGCTTCCTTCTCCTTCTTGGAGTTGGGGAGCCGTCTTCTGTCGTGCCCACCAAGGTACTGCCGGGGACAGAGGAAATGAAAACACGACCCGTTGCAAGTGGCCAGCCGGTTTTTCTCGTGAGGTTTCAAACTTTCGCTCCACCGTCTCGATGTGTCGTGGGGAATCAAATTTTAGTCTCAAATCCCCGTTACTTTTTATCGACCCCAACATTGTACACTTAGCGCTTTTATCACTCCCTCACGAATACCTTATTAAATTGAAATGAATTCGTTCTGATTTTTATTTTTTCTTGCATTTTGTGTTCCATTATCGTCTTTTTTCGATTAAGTATGGTAGATAAGTGAATAATTTCACTGTTCTTGGGAAAGGAATTTGTATTTAAATATGTTTTCATTTTTTTTACGCTTAAGGAAATAATTTGCCTTTTGACTTCGTTTCTAGTAACTGTTGAAATTCAGGTGGAATGGCAAGCATTGGGTTCGGAAATTGTGAGGCTTTCATTTATTTATTTGCTTTACTTATGTTTGATTGATTCATTGTTATTTTGTTAATGTAGTCTCATAGTCATGATTAAAATGGTGACGATTTTCGCCTGCATTTCTAAGACAAAATGTTACTCTTATACACTGACTCTTTCAGAGCACTATCTTCGTCTTTGTTCTTTATACCAAAACTTTTTTGGTGACTCTAACCTATTTCTGAGTGAATTTGGGTGGAATTCTGAGTGAATTTGGGTGGAATTCTGAGTGAATTTGGGTGGAATTCTGAGTGAATTTGGGTGGAATTCTGAGTGGATTTGATTGAATTTCGAAAACGAGAGATTGTTGAATATTTTAGAGTTTTCTTTAATTCAAATTTGAACGCATAACATTATTTGTACGAAAGTAAATGTTGCAACCTCGACCAGAATTTAAACTCAGGTCTCCAATTTCTCGTGCCCAGTTACTACTAAATATGACAATAAATGAATATATATATATATATATATATATATATATATATATATATATATATATATATATGCATAAAAATAAAGAAAAAATATACATATATATTTATTCTGAAGTAGGTATATATATATATATATATATATATATATATATATATATATATATATATATATACAAGTATAGGATTGGTGTATACGAAATAATTTCCAATAACTAACAATTACTATTCTTAAAAGAGTGCTCAATACAGAGTAGAGTGAATATAATTATTTATTTAAAAATTATAACATAAATATGTTATAAAATCACTACAAAAATAGCCATTTTATTTCAACACCTCTGGTGTCTTATCAAGTGATGATGTTCAACTGAAAAAATACTATTAGTTTCCCAAGCCAAGATACATGACTAAAAACATGATAAATAAATTCAAAGAAAACGGTTGAATCCATGACCTCATTTTTATTCAAAATAAATAACATATAAATTAATCTCAGACTAAATTAATTCAAATAGCAATTTGCACACAATTTCTCAACAAAGAAAAGTTTACAAAACATCAATTACTCACTTTCGTTTATTAGACATTGAATTGTATCACTTTGTGCCTCCCATAGCTTGCCTAACGTTTTCAATTAACCTGCTGAATATTTATGAGCATTTCTAACTCAAGAATTTTGAAAAACCAATAACATAAATGTTTGTTACAAAATAAAATCGTTGCATTTGCTTTAAGTCGTACAAAAGACGTCAGCTAAGATAAGTTTTCCCTTTTCTTTATTATTCATATATATATATATATATATATATATATATATATATATATATATATATATATATATATATATATTAGTATTAGTTTAATCAAGATGTCGGCTTGTTTCAGTCATAAATCTTTGACGCGACATTATTATAGTGTCGAAAAGACGATGCCTCTGCAAACGGAGGTAATGAAGCCGTTCCCAAAAAATGACACTACACATGACAAAGTAAAGACTTTAGTGATTGAAGCCAGGCGTGTGTCACTAATGTGGAAGAGTTGACAGAAATTGCTAGTTTATCAACATTCTGAACCAGCTACATGATATGACTGATATCACTCCCGCCGTTTCAATACAAAGGGGTGTTAAGTTTACGATTTCTCGGCTAATGGCCACATCTATCTATCTATCTATCTATCTATCTATCTATCTATCTATCTATCTATCTATCTGTGTATGTTCATGTGTATGCGAGTATTTATAGTACATATAATAACCATTATATATATATAAACACATATGCATACATATATATTTGTGCATAACTGTGTTTGTTATATATATGTGTGTGAGTGTTTAGAATATATGTAGACATAGTTATATACTTTCGTACATATCCATGTGTGTATTTTTCTGTGTATGTATATACAGAGTGCGATGGATAAATTGTCGTCTAAATTACGCAGAAATGAAAATAACATTGATATCTGGCATCTCATTTTAACAGATATATTTACCAAAATTACATAAAAATATCTTGAAATATTAAAGAGCAAATTTACTCAATAAAATCGCCATTGGCTTTGACCACGACCTCCAGACGACTTCGGAATCTAATGCAAGATTTTTGGACGGTCTCCTTGTTTAAGTTGGTGAATGCTGCCATAATCCTTGTCTTCATATCAGATTTGCTGTTACAAAGTGTTTTGTTGGTCTCTTGCTCAGCTGCAGCCCCACATATAATAATCAAGGGTGTTGTAGTCTGTGGAGTTAGCCAGATATAAGAGGTGATGTGGTTGTAGAAATTGTCTGACAGCCGTGACTGGGTTCTCCTGCTTGTGTGGCATTGAGTCCTGTTGCCAGATATAGGGTCTATATATAGCACCCACCATCTTGACCCAGGTCAGCACTGCGTCCTCAAGGCATTTGATGTAGGCCTTCGTAATCACCATTAGACTCATCCAACTCTTTCCGAATCCTCTGCACTATCCCCAGATTGACACGCAAACATTCTGAATTTTGTTTAATGGAGCTTCCGGTGTGAATGACAAGCAGTATAGTATGCCGTTTCCAAATTTCTGGTGAAGTGAATTGCCTCATGGTGTTCTTTTTATCACAGACGGTACCCAACTGACTCTAATGTACTGTGCAGTCGATAAAATCAAATACAAACAACACGCACTGCGAAATTAAAAATATAAAATGGCGACAATTTACACATCGCACCCTAATATATATATATATATATATATATATATATATATATATATATATATATATATTAATCATTTCACCCCAAGCAAGACAGTAAAATAACTAAAACGCAAAAGGTTTACTGAGAATATAAGGAGAGAATTAATTAAGAAGACAGAGGATAACGATTGACATTTTTGAAGATCAAAGTTGACTGGAAAGCAAGAAACCGGAAGAGAGGTCCACATACGATACGTCCTTGAGAAGAATCTGTAAGCATGGAACTTACGGTTACATCTAGCAATGTGAGACCTAGCCGCCAATCTAGTACTGCGCTTAAATTCATGAAGTTGAGGTACCAAAGAGGAAAAATCATTTGAACAATTGAAAATATGAAAATATTTATAGGAAAGGTGCAAGAAAGCTACGTTATGGGAAAGTGACTGAAGCTGAGATCTCAGGTCAGGAGAGATAACATTATAGATTCTTCTTTGGATTTTATCGAGAACATTTAAATACACAGCAGAAGCCTCAAACCAGACCCGACAACAATATTCAAAGCATGGACGAATGGTTGACTGATAAAAATGTAAGATAGATTCTGACGAGAATAACTGTCTCGCATGAAACAGTGAACCAAATTTTCTAATAGAAGACTTAACAATCGATTCAATATAATCTTTTCCCTTTCAGCGGAAGGAACATTTCTCCTGGAGGTTAGCATCAGCCATACTGTTGGAAGGCAAAAAAGCTTCTCTTTGACGATTAAAAGAGAGCAGTTTCATTTTGGAGGCGTTAAAATGAACAAGCCATTTTTTGCCCCAGCTAACAATAGATTGTAGGTCAATTTTTGATCTCATCGAGCCAATCTGATTTACTATTAAGGCAGGAGTAAGTAGTTGTGTCATCAGTATAGATACCGAGTTGAGAATTAATGATAACAGGAAGGTTGTTGTTGAAAATTAGAAACAAAGTAGTTTCAAGGATAGATAACCGGGGGACATTCAATTTAATGAAAAAAAGCATTTAGGAGAGTGTCCACATCCTCCCCCTGCCGTATTCCATCGACGAGAAGTTCCACTCTAAGAGCGTCTAGCAACGAAACACTTCTCTGTAGAACCGAATTCCAAGAGTATGTTTTCCCGATCACTACATCCGTTATTTTTCCCCTCCTCTCCGTAGAAACTGCCTCCTAACGTGACCCCCTACCTCGAGTGCCCCCCCCCCCCGGAGTCTTGTTTAGGGTGAACCTCACTGTAAAAAAAGAAGTAAACAATAATATTTCTTAATTTTTTTTTAAATGTTTAGGATCGGGTTTTTGATTTCCTTCTAAAATCTTTTCATTCGTTTTCCCTCGCAGTGGCTCCTTGCGTCTTGGGCCTTATACAAAGTGAACATCCTTGTAAAAATATTTAACCACTTATCTAGATTAGCTTCATCCAGGATAAAGCCGAAATAGAGGGTAGGAATATTGTTTGTACACAACCTACACCCATATATATATATATATATATATATATATATATATATATATATATATATATATATTGTTATGTCTTCATTGCCCTTGGATGAAGATAATACAATAGAGAAGTAGTATGTCACTTGGAGCTGACGTAGTCTTGCTGAAATACGTAGTAAGCAGATAACCTGGATCTCTAAATCTCTACTTGTTTACTCCCTCCTCTGATGACTCTCGGTGTTCGTAATTATGTATTTGGACGGGTCTAAAATCCTCTTCTAGAGAGGTGTGTTCATTCTCCTCCCCACCATATATATATATATATATATATATATATATATATATATATATGTTCACGGCCACGGTGTGTGTATGATCAAAGTTCACATCAAATGAATCCAAGTTCTGTTTCATTTACTACAATTTAATGCTCTACATTACTAATAATTTGGGAATTCAACCCCCTTATGTAAGAAAAGTGTTACTTATGAATAAGCGTGTTCGCGTATAGCATCTTCAAGATCAATAAAAATAAAAGAACCCAATTCTTATATTGTTTATACAATCATAACACTCGTAGCTTAACTTGTCACTTATCAAATCTAACACAATTCCTGAACATGTCGGTCATTAAAACACAAATAACCAAAATACAACTATTAACTCGAAGTACATATTAGTAGATAATACAAAAATGCTTTATAGCACTTACTAGAACAACTCAAAATAATACGAAGCAAAAATGCCTAGCCTTGACATTTTGTAATTGTTGCTTAATTTACGTGGAAACCTCACATCAAAGCCACTAACATAGCCAAATTAGGACAGAGGATTTTCAACACATCTAACGCGGATATTTGGTGTATGGTTGTTATATCTTGTATCGTCCGGAGAAACGAAAAAGAAAAGAACTAAAGAAGATGTTTTAATTTCACCTAGAAACCCTAGGTGATCGAAAATGTATTCCAGGAGTAGTACCTATGGTTATTTAGAACTGTAGTGGATGTAGCCGAATTCATATCGATACAGTTCGAGGGACGCTACGGATTCGAATGCATGGCAATGCTCGAAATAGGGCTAAATAACTGCAAGAGAAATGATACCATTAAAAAATTTGTTTAAATATTTAGAGGCATTAAAAGTCATGAACAGCATTTAATTGACTTCCCATTGGCATAACCTACAGCCTTAAATCGATGTGGTAAAGAAGACTTTGTTTTGTTGAATGTCAAAGTAAATATTTCATCTTCTGCTATAGTTGTTAATAGCAGATTTTTATCAACTCCGATTATTGACAACTTTCTTGCACCACATCTTTTGATAAATGCCCAAGTCATTAGACTTACACCCTTAAATTTTAGTGTCCGTTGCATATCATGGGGATATGCGGATAGAGTAATGGATAGCTGCTCAGAATGAGAAATCAGAAAGCCGCGCTCGAATTCAAGTGGAGCTAATCACATTGACTTACGCGCAAATATCACTGAAAAACATCTCTTCTCCCCCAGCTGTGGGCTAAATAGTAAGACTTGTATATGAAAAAAAATCATTGTTATTCTCAAAAGATTGTTAATGCAATATCCACTCGCAAAAAGAAAGAATTATTCTAACAATACAAAATATGTTTCGGCCTTAAATATGTCCCAAAGGGTTGATAAGCCGTAAAAAATCAATCAGCAAATGTATCTCTTAGAATGTTTATTATGTTAACTGGTCTTTCGACATAATCTCTCACATTCGTTTGGTTTACGATCAAATTTTCAAGAAAACACCGAGTCTCAAATGTTTACCGAAGTTAAGCATTGTTGAGCCTGGTCAGTATTTAGATGGGGGCAGCTTGGGGATACCGGGCACTGTAAGCGACATCATACAATCCGAAATATGTTCCGGCATTAAGTAACGAAAAGTGGATTGGCAAGCCGTAAAAAAACAAATCAATCATTGAATTCTTTTGTGAATCAATATCACTGTTGCCTTATTTAACCCTTTGAGCTCTGCGTTCCTGAAGAAATTTAAACCTTTTGCCTGAGCTCTTGAGTCAAAATTCTCAAATAATTGGTATATAATGTTTCACGGTAGATATAATACTAGTTACAAGTGTTTACCCACCGTTCAACCGATGGCTGGGCATTACGTCATTTTTCTCTACCACTGTTCAACCGGTGGCTGTGCATTATATCATTTTTCTCTACGACCGGTAAATCGGTGGTTAGAGCTCAAAGGGTTAAATTATCTCAAAGCAAAGAATTTTGTGCCAAATCTTTTAATCTTGTTCTGTTTGTTGTACTGTCATGTAACTATTTATTTCTATGTAGTCATATTTTCATAGTATTAACTACAACTTTTCTAATAATACTGCTTTCATTCATTACTTGATAAACCGGTAAATTTTGGTTGTATATTGAAAACCTCACTTTCGTTGATCCTTTTTGTGCAACTTCGAAGATCTACAAAGCTCTTTTCCTGTGTAAAATCCTCACAACATCGACAAATATCCCAAAATTCTGAACTCTTGGGCGATACCATGTAAATTCTTTATATCATTTCGATCATCTCTACTCTCTCCTCCAAAATAACTTTTCTTATTACAAAATTTAAATCAACTGCTATAAATGTCATACTGAAGGCTTCAAAGTTTATGCAATCTACGTTTGGTCCATTTAACATGAGAAATTTACATGAGTATCTTAATCCGTGAAGTCAAGTGTCTCATAACTTTTGCGTGCCCTATTTTTAGACTCACAAACCATTAAACACTGTATCTCCCGTCGTATTATGTCAAGTCTTGAATTACTACAGATGCTATACTTAAAAGTATATTTCGGAAATTTACGGCTTTTCGGTAAAAATTAAACAAATTGATTTTTTTTGGTACGGTATCTCAGCCATTTTTCTTGTCACTGTTCTTTTTTTTTCTTAAGTAAGTTGCTGATTTGATAGCCATCAACCGCACCTGACCGTAGAGCCTTTTTCAACGAGTAATTTCCAGAATAACAAAATCTGAAAACCAAGATCATTCACTATACCTTCTCAATAAATTGGAGACATGTTCAATCATTCAAAGTATCTTCTCCTGCTCTATAACTTGCAAAACTCGTTTCATCATTCACGGTACTTCCTCCATAAACTGTAAAAAAACTTTCGTTCATTAAATGTACCTTCTCCAGATCTACAAGTTTGTCGCATGGTCAGTGACTAAACTAGTTCTCCCACTAGTTTTTTTTTTTCTGGTGATAATGGTGGCTGGGCACCTAGTATAATTAAAAACAAGACATGTCAAAGACCAGATTAAGCTTCTTGTAAGGTCAACGTCCACGTAAATTGGCTATTTATGCAATCAGTGCGTTGATGACACGGCATCGCTAGGCGGAGGGCTTCCCAGATTGAAATCAGCGGCCAAGGTGGAGGATTCCCTTTTAGGAATTAACGTCTACGTGTCCATGACCAACGCGAGTCTTGAAGTTGGGGGAAATCGGCTATGGTTTGACCTGGTGAGAGATGGGCTCCACCAAGTCCATTTGCCCGAATCATACTACTCATGAATGATTCCCTTTCGATTCGACTTTCAACCCGGGTATATGGAGAGAAGTGGCCAGTTTCACAGATGTGCAGTAAAACTATGACGACACCCGGTCATGGGACTGATGACGAGGATGATGATCTCCACAAACCATGAAACATGTTCAATCATTGCAGATAGTTTCTTCATGAATTGCAACCATTCACAGTGGCTTTTTCATAAAATCTCAGATACGTTTGATGAATTATATGTAAATCTCACATTGCCTCATTTCCGGTATATTCACCATTAATTGCACACGTTTTTTCTGGGTATGACGATAAAATATATTAGGCAGCAAGGCTTCTGTTCGGGAGATTGGAGGTGCTGAGGAGTGCAGATCTACCACTTAATTGCAGTTGTTTCCAGGTTCACCATGATTCCTCGGTGGTAACACTTGTTTGGGTCCCAGCTATAGGCAAATAGTGAACTCACAAAGAAAAACAAAAGGCTACAAAAATATAAAAATACATTTTTATATTAAAAATACCAGCAACACATTTTTACATAAAAAATGACCAACAAAACCTATTTATTTGTAGTTGAAGCCAAAAGACTGTGTTTAAAATATTTAGATTTCGGCATTAAATAACCCATAGAGGTTAATATGTCGCTAAACAAAATCAACCAATTCTACAAGTCTTTTTTTTGCATTTGAGTTGCAGTTTTAAGTTTTTTTAAATAAAAAAAACATATTTTTTCTTAATATTTTTTATCCAATACAAGAACAAAGAGAAACGTAGTGGGTTACTGAATAAAGTTGTAGAAATGCAAGAGAAGGGAATCAGAAATGCAGGTTATTACAAGTGCCAGATTAGGCCTAAAATGGAGGACTGCACTGCCCACTAATATATACGGCCCCACATGTCATATTTCAGGCTAATTTCTAACAGGCTTATTTGGTTTATCGTTAATTTATGGCTGTTTTAATTAAAACATTTTAAAACCGTCCAAAAATACACAAAGAGGTTGTTTTTGTTTTTTTTTAAGCAGAAAAACAATATTAAAAGGTTGTAGGCAAACAAAAGCTTATTAAAGAATTAAGCAGTAATACAAAACAATACAAAAAAAAACAAAAAAACTTACCAACCGTTTCTCTATAAATCAATTTTCTTTTGACATCCTTCTTTAAAAAAAAACATTCTACAATATGTTTTCGAACTTTCATCCAATGAAAACTTTCATTTTTTTGTTGTAATATATATTCAAAACAATTTTTGCTGTAAAGTGAATTACATTTTCAGTGTGTTGTTCACAAGTAAAACATATTTTGAAGAATAAGTTTCCAAAATTCTTTGAGCAGACTCTCTTGTAGTGGATTCATTATGCTTTACAATAAATTTATCTGTATGGTCAAGTAAAGCAAAATAAGCACAAACACTGCTATTTGTCTAGACTGAACCGTAAGACATCAAGAAAGTAAGTCAAAGTACTGCTTCTTTGTAACATCATCACTATCATTGCCTACAACGACCAGGCAAATAATTCCACATTGAAAACGATTATTTTTTTTAAAAGATTTTCTCTAATAAAAAAAAGATGGTAATGGAAATTGTAGGTTTTTTGAGATGTTTAGTGCAGTAGTAAGGCATAACGCATTAGTTCTGCAGAAAATGAAGAACGACCTCTTGGTTGGTAATGTCTTTTTTATAATTCTTTTAGAATCTATTATGGTTGTTATTCCACCACGTTTTGTTTGTAGTTTAGAAAACTTTCTAACATACTAAATCTTGTGAGTTTAGCATTATGTCTATGTATAAACCGATTTTTAAAATAATTTTTAAATAAACGCTCCTAGTACTATTTAACGTCAAAAACAGAATGAAACAACCAATATTTCAGATGCTACAAGTATATTGTAGAAAAGTTACGGCTTCTTCAGTAAAAATTAAACAAATTGATTTAAAATTAAATTTGCTTAACTGTTTCTCTTTAAAGAAAACTCAAATAAAAATTTCTGTCTAAATTTTGGAGATGAGGAGTTAACATTATTTACATTACTTACATTCGGAATAGTTTCCTCATCTTTGTTGCTGTTATCACCAACGCCCGGCGAGTGAAGTAAAAATACTAGACAGAGAAGAATATTGGAGAGTCAGACGTCTAAAAGAATCAGCGCATATGCCAGGCTATCAGGACCTCCGTAGTTCGCCTAGCGTAGAAATAAATGCGAGAAATGACACCAGGTCTTCAACAACAACAGCAGCAGTAATAAGAAAAAGAAAAAAAAAATTCGGTGAATGCTGTCAACCATGATAATTATCATCATCAGAAGCAAAAGTTATAGCAGCAGAAGATTAGGTTTAAACAGCAAAGTCGATTAAAGTTGGTTCGTGAACTTGGTGATATAGTAATTGTGAGTTCAATCTCTGGGGCGGGTAGTGCAGAGTATAGACTCAAGGCGAGCAATAATAAATAAGAACTACATATGATCAGCGTAATGAGAATACTATAACTCCATATATTTTAATAAAGACTTCTGTCCGAAATTCCGTGAACACTACTCGGATAGACAAGCACCCAACGAATGCGGCTAGGCGGTCGGGGACAAAAGGACCAAAAGGTTGTAATAATAACAACAAAGATGAAGACAATAGTTCAACTGTAAGTAGTGCATACAAAAATATTCCCAAACGTTTGTAAAAATACCTTGAAGGATAATTGTAAAATTGAATCGATTCAGTTATATTCAATACTGTTAGAAAATGTACGACGTTGTTTCTTTTGTGCAAATAAAAAAAACAGACTAGTAGACTTCGTTTTATTTATATCAGTCAGTTATGTGCCATGCGTGATACACGCTTAGGCGATCATGTATCTTTCGATACATAACTGACGAGGCAGATTTTTCCCGTAGTAGGTTGCCATTTCTTTCTGCGGTAGACCAGTTGCCATCCAAGGCTATAGAACCCGGTCAGTCCTGCTATTTACCCATAGCTGTGGGGAGAAGAGGATTCATACCTTTTCCAAGGGACGTAAGTGAAAGTAATGGATTTAATTGGAATTCGAATTCGGCTCTCCCATTCCTCAATCCGTCCCTCCTCTTTTATTTATATAGGGTATTAAAATTATTAAGTATAGTAACCACATATTAACTTACTAAGAAAAGCTGATTTACTAACCGCCCCCCCCACACTTACTGCTGTATTTTTATGTAAGAAAAAATATTTAACTTCCATGAAAAGATTTGAACTAATTTTTGATTCTTCATGACCTTCATGTTTGACCTTAGTTAACGTTACATAGCATGTAGCATTCCCTGGGTCATAGACTATCTCCATGCAAAAAAGTGTGGTTGAAATCCATCCAACAGTTTCTGAGCCTCTAAGGGACAAAGATAATTATATTATTTATGTTGGTTTCAATCTCAGGGGATGATTGCTAAACTCTGCCACACCAAACTTATAGACAAACCCTAAAGATGCATGCTCAGATTTCTTCGTAATCAATAAAAATGGACAAAAGTTTGTCCACCAGGTTCTCTGTAGTCAAGAGGTCAGACCACATGAGATCAAATGACGGTTTCCCCTAGAGGAACGATGGTTTAAATCCTGACGGAGAGCGCATATTTTTTTAAAATAAGATTTCTCGAATATTCAGCTCGGTAGACGAAAATAAAAAATATACTGTTTAATAGAGTATCTCCTAAATATGGATATCCACTAAAAATAGCGTTTAAGTAATAAAATCTCTCTCTCTCTTTATATATATATATATATATATATATATAGTTTATGGAAAACTAGGTAATCCGTATGGGTAGACCCAAGGAGGATAAAATCCAGAGAGCTCAATGTAAATCCAGCGCAAATAATTTAAATAAAAACAGACCATTTTAAGGTCCCATGTAATAAATTATTTCACCACAGCCCTTTTAAAGGACTGCGGATCATCAGACTTTACTTTCAAAGGTTGAAATGAAAAGAAATTTACACATTTTTGACGGTCCGTATTAAGCATATGTAAATTAACGAAGTGAGGAAGTAAGTGGGGAGGGAGAAGACATGAGTAAGTTAGATGTAATTTAATATTTCTATTCTTTCATACTTAAAATTACTTGAGGAGGTCCAGACATTGACACATTTAAACGGTTAACTTAACGGAAGTTATATATTGATATAGAAGGGGTAGAGGAGAAAAAAGACATAAAAAGAAAAAGAGAGAAGGAAGTCATGAGAGAAGGTGTCACTAATATTCTTTGGAACGAACAGGCTCGAAAAAGACACTGTTATTTTGTTTTACTTTGAAAGTGTTATTTAAGGGGATTTTCTATTTCATAGAAAATCCCCAAAATTTTTAGAAAAATTTAAATCACTAACAAACATCAAATTAAATTCTTTGTAGACAGTTTAGACTTTCAAATTTATATCAAACATTATAATCTTTATGAAACCCCAAAATAACACAAAGCTCCTTCCTTAATGAATTTAATATCAACATTAAGAAGAATTCAAGAGGATAAAAATAAAAAAATAGGTATAATATGTCTAGATTATTCAACCAAACATGCTTGAATGAAGATATGCTCTCTCTCTCTTTGTCTCTGTCTCTCTGTCTCTTTGTCTGTCTGTCTCTCTCTCTCTATATATATATATGCACCCAAGTATAGGATTGGTGTATACAGAATAAATTCCAATAACCAAAAATACTATTCTTAAAAGAGTGCTCAGTACAGAGTACAGCATATATAATTTATTCAAAAATTATAACATAAATATGTTATAAAATCACTACAATCCACACCAACACTTGATAAGACACCAGAAGTGTTGAAACAAAATGTCTATTTTTGTAGTGATTTTTTAACATATTTATGTTGTAATTTTCGAATAAATTATATATATATATATATATATATATATATATATATATATATATGTGTGTGTGTGTGCGTGTGTGTGTGTATGTATGTATTAACGAATAGGTTTATAGTTTAGTTTATATATGTATATGCATAATATATTTGCATTAGGCACATGCAGCTGTATGAAATAAGTAAAAAGGATTATATTTACAACAACTGAATCTTGTATTCAGTCGAATGGATATTTCTTGACAAATTGAAATGAAAGATGAGACGAAGTTGAGTGGGGAAATGCGATGAATACGAAATTTCTAATGGATTCAACATCAATGGTATTTCAAGAACACTTCTCTTTCTCCTCCATGTCTTACCCTTTGGCCTTCCCCCCCTTCTCTTTGCTTCTTTCCCTTGCTCGAAGTTTTCTCTGTGTTTCTTGTTTCGGTTCTCTTTTTCTCGTTGTATCTTTATTCTCACTGCAATGAAACGAAAGGAATCAGACGAAGACGACCACCTCCCGACGCATCCATACATAGGACCTCGGTAAGCGTTCATATATTCAAGGAGCATAGCCCAATGGTTAGAACCTTCACAATTCCAACCACGAGACCCAAATCTCATTCTGTTCGATTTGACAGGGTGGTGATGGTGATCCCAATGAGCAGCGCCCTTTGGAAAGTTCCTGAAAACGATACAACGCGTTGATTGATTGATTTTTTTACGGTTTATCAACCCTTTGTGTTGAAATATATTTTAGATTGTAAGAATAATTATTTTTACGAGTGACTATTGCATCAACAATCCTTTGACAATAACCATGATTTTTCCAGATACATATCCTACGATTTAACTCATTACACGCACCGCACATTCTACCACAGGTTGATTGTGAGTGAAATTGAGTAGATAGAACTGTTTGAAAAACGATAATAGTTGGGCTACAACAAAGTCACAAGTCATCGTAACCGAGGGTTTGAACTTACTGACCTTGCTCAAAATACTGACCACGCCAAATGATGTGCTCTCCAGAAACTGTAATTAAGGTTTGCATAGCATAGATGCAATAGAAACCACAGGAAGGCCGTGTGGATGTTGAAGAAACACAAATGTCTCCGAGCAGGCGTCTTTAATAGTGATCGGTTGGACGCTCTAGCAGCTGAGTGTATTCAGAAATGAGAGGCTGGCCAAAAGTCATGTGTTACATTTGATAAATTATAATAAAGATTTTGGCCAGATAGAGACATTGCCACCAAGGTTAAAGTAAGTGTGAATTCGACCAGCGTCTTAACACACCAGCTGAACTCTTCTGAAAAAATGGAAAACAAACTAGAAGCATATAAAATAACTTGAACGATTCCACCAAAAATACTTGACACGCATCCTTAACACCAAATGGCAGTCTTTGATTGCAGACAATGTTGTCGTTCAAAGATCTGAACGCAACAGAATTGAAACAGTAATAATCCTCAACCAGCTGTGACGAGCAGGAAATGTGAGAATGGACGGAAAAAAGGGAAAGCATCCACAGCACAAGCTTAGGGAGAGGTTTAAAGATAATTTGAAAGATAATTGGAATGCATTGAACATGGATATGAAACATGGGGAAAAACTGATTTGAAATCATACAGTGTAGAATCACTTTATAATGGAGGGAATGCTTTTGAGGATCAATGTCTTAGGCACTCTTAAATCAAGCCTGATCTCCATAGGGCACACTCTATGATTAGCTAATATGCAGTCTTAGAAATGTGGTGGGTGTGAGCGCATGCTGTTGTTGAGGGCAGCTTATGTAAGTCATCCGAAAGGTCATCATGACAACCAGAAACAAGCTATGTCAAACTGCCTTATCGCCCTGCTAGCAATACCCGTATTGTTTGCAACAAGGTTTGCAGATCATCATCTGGATTGAGAAAACACATGCAGGTACACAGCAGAGTTGTAGAGCATGCAGATTCAGTCAACCCAATCAAGAATACAAAGTATATCTGTCATATGTGCATGATACATATGAAATCAAATGCTGGTTTCGAGTTTCAAATTAGGGACCATGAACTCAGAAATGAGACAGAAGTCTTGACAAGTGATGCGAAGGGTGGGGAAGCGGCTCTCATATGAGTAAGATTTGGCAAGCACCATAATACACGACAGGGTTATAGTCTCAAGTAAGAACTCTTCCAAAATAAATTCTGACTTTTGTCCGATTCTGGTAATCTGACATAATCTGATATTATGTCGAGCCGAGAACTTTTCAGCCCCCCTCATATTCATGTATGTGTGCGTCTGCATTTATTACAATAAACATTATATTTAGTATATAAAGGTGTTTGCGTTGAAATCACTGTTATTTTAAACAGTGAAGATAATGTCAACCGCCCTAGATATCTAGAAGTCCTATTAAAGAAAATGTGCTTCCCATTTAAAATCAAATCTTTATTCCATTTTTCATCAAAGGAACCACTCCTAAGCCGCATACAATCCTTACAAAGTGCGCCAATTGAAACTATTACAATTAAAGGATATTCAGTTACCTTATTTATGAAATGCACATTTTTGTGGGACATTCGAAGTCTAAATTTGCTTACTTTATTTTCGTACTTGAAACGCAAAGTAATTTATGAGCAATCTATAGTTTTTTTTTCAAATACTTGATTTTTTTTTATAATTTGAAATGATATCATCTTGATGTGACTCTCAAGTTGACTTGGATAATTGACGAGATAAATGAAAACATCCTTTATCGGAGTGCGTCTCACCGAACTGGGTGAACCGAACTGAAAATATTTCAAACGTCTGCAAATTTATTTGCTACCTTTATCAAAACCTGTCACTATATTGCGTATACTGGGCTGGTAGGCTTGTGCTCGGTATACACTTATCGGACTTTTGCTGGAGAATAACCATAGCACAAGATTGAAAACGAAAAACTGAGCAAAAGATAATAATAATAATAATAATAATAATAATAATAATAATAATAATAATAATAATAATAATAATATCTTGTATCAGATTGCACGGTGTTAGCACCCATTGCATCTTGCAGTTTCCTTCCTGAAAAAAAGTTGCATATCTTCAGGTGCAGCTATTGGCCACTCTATCATGCCGAGTTTTATATTCAGTTGGTGCTAACACTGTGCAACCGGATACAAGATGGTCAATTGTTTCTGGATATTTATCACAGAATCTGCATAATTTATTATTATTATTATTATTATTATTTTGCTTTGCGCTTAGTACAGTCACTTAACGAGTCATTACCCGAGACTGAGGGTAAGGTAAGGTAAAATATATACAGTGTAACCCGGATATAAGAGACCCGGATATAAGAGATATTTTCTCTGGCCCCAAATTAGAACCTGTGTTAATGTAAACAAAATAGACCAAACCCGGATATAAGAGACCCGGATATAAGAGACCCGGATATAAGAGACTTCTCCGGTCCCGACAACTCTCTTATATCCGGGTTACACTGTATATGCATGCTGTTTACATAAATTCTGATGTTAAGTGATACTTAACATGAAGAATCTTTTTTTAATCAATCGAAATCTTTTTTTAGTCAATCGAAAACAATCCCGCAACCTTCTTCCAGACAAAAACAACGATGTCTCTATCAAAAATAGCACCCACAAGCCTGTAAAACGTTGGGACAGCTGTTAAAATCAATGGAGACTATGTACTTGACTAGTAAACGTTTTTTGTGAATATGTAAAATTTTGTTTTTCATTTTCTAATCGAACCAAAGCTTTTGCTTGATCTAATAGATTATGTGAACTACATGTTAAAACTCTTGATCACTGATTGTCCAATCTTGTATTCGAAGAAATATAGACATCGAAAAATAATAAGATTGGACAGTATATTCGTTGTGAAATATGTCAGTATTACAAAGTGATTTGTCTGTTTGTTTGGTTTGGTTTGTGGCATATCAACACCTCAATGAGTTATTTAATGCCGACAATTTTTATTGTTGGCAATATGTTTTTTTTCACAAAATGTATTGCTGGTAATAATTTTTTTACAAAGTATTTCTGATATTAGTATTTTGGGAGGAGATAATAATGATTTAGTGATACAAGTCTTACTAATTAACCCATAACTGGGGGAGAAGAGATGGATTCATACTTTTCCCAAGTATATTTGCGCGTAAGTGAATATAAAAAACTCAGTGAGAATTGGAACTCGGTTCTCCAATTAACAATTTCGAGCCATTATCTTTTACACCAGCTGCACATCCAAGCTTAGAGCACCTAGTATTCCCAAGCGGTCACCCATCTCAATACTGACAAGGTTTGACGTTGCTTACTTGTATTTCTAGACGACTCCTTGTCCACCATTATTAACAATAAAATTATAATATCAAGTCTGGCGTCGAGTCAGTCGAGGAAAAATAAAGAATAAAGGGTGTTTCATTAAGACGGATCAAAGTCAGCAGTAAAATCAGTGTTATTGATGAAAATTTATTTATTTCTCTATTGGATCTTGTTATTTAAGTCATGGCAATTATGTGTAAAAAATAATATTGCCCAAATATCCACCAAGGCTTCAGAGGCACACCTCCACTTGATGGTCAAAATGTTTGATGACGTCTCTGTATAGTTGCTCCTCGATCTCACCAATATATCTTATTATCTCATCCTTCAGCTGTTGCATTGTTTTTGTCTTGTTGGAATAGACCTTACCTTTGAGATGACCCCAAAAGAAGAAATCCTAAGGCGTCAAGTCACACGATCCTGGTGGCCAATTGACTTCACTGTTTCGAGAGATGATGCAACCTGGGAAATTCTCATTCAATTTCTGTTGGAACGTCCACTAGGCTTCGATAACTTTAACACGTTATTTGATTGTTAATCTTTCCATTGTTGAAATTGTCAAAGACTCAAGTTGTTAAATGTGAAAGAAAAAGAAACAAAATCATTAGACGATTAAGCTTAATTCACATTTAAAATCGGTCCAAGTTATTTAAAACAACCTTTTTAATGTGTAAACGTCAATGGTTGGTTTTGATCATCTGGCAGCTGTAAGAAGTTTTGTAGGTAAATTGTTAAAACAGCTGTTATAGGAAAACCGGTTTTCTGTGGCAAAAGACCTGTCAGCTGAAATTTTGTTGAGAGCGTATTCATATTTTTTGCTCTGCGTGTTTTACTAATAGCCGTAGAATGAAGAATTTTTAATGTAAGGTAATTGAAATTAGAATGAAAGAAATATCCGTCAAAAATCGAGAAACGCTGCCAATCGCCAATACTATCAGTAAATGGTCTTCTCTATTTTGCCACTTTACCATATCTTTTCTTATTTTCCTTTTAGCTGAATTTACTCTATGTACTACTATTATTATAGACTGGTTGGTGTCCGGTAAAGAGATTAGAACATCCTACTTATTTTTAATATGTTGGACATTTTTTTTTAAAGAATAGACGACTGTTGTCCTGGCAACGTTAAACGTTTGTTCGCTCATGTATATCAGACATAAAAAAAAACAAAAACAAAAAACACTCAATCTACCTACCGCGTCTATCCAATGTTACGCTTGCCACCCGCTCACCGAACACTAAAAACGGAATATTTGTGCGCCGTCTTTGTACGCCGTAAGTAATAATGTAAACAATGGATGCTACTGTATCATGTGGTCTATCAAAATGCGCGCGCTCTACCAACCTAAACTTGCGCATGTGCGCTCTACAAATCTCATACCACTTTCCACCTAAGGAAATGAACATTCCCTACTGATAATGCCCATAGTCATATATACGATGATTATGGTCTGAGTCGCCAAATTCGACGGAGCTTGCCCCCACCCCACTCTATCCCTGTGTAATTCAAATTTAATGATGATGCTTAATGTGGCAGCGATGGTGGGTGACGAGGCCTATCCGCAAGCGGCGTACAGGTAGATGAAATCATTATCTGTCTGTGGTTGATCTTGAAGTTTGTCCAGCCTGCGGATTTCATACGGCCCACCTAACGCTTTTCTGCGGTCCGAAAGAGCGCAAAAGATATTTTTTTTTGTTTCCACAGAATAATAATAATAATAATTTATTTAAAAACAAGAATAAAGCGAACATAGACGGAAACCATATATATTTAATAACAAACCCCAGCTTTCAGGAAACCCATTCGCTACAAAATTGACATATCACCTTATACAAAAGTAGCTATTGAGTAGGTAAAGAGTAATAGAAAAAAAGCGTTTACAAAAACGTATTGATTATACATGCATATCAATACTAAACATATCAATACTAAACACATCAATAATCAACATATCGTTAATAAACACATCAATTTCTCAAATGTTGAAACTGTTTGCCCTCGTCATTCACACGTCATTTATTATTTTTTTTTTAATTAATAAAAATTATAATAAATGTATTATAATAAAAATAATGAAAATAAAAATGATTTTAATGAATTAAATGAATTCTAATATTAAATGAATCCTAGAACCATTATTATAATACTGTTAACATTGGTATAGTATATTATTTACTTTATTCGGACTATTGTCCTCATCTTTGTCGCCATATTTATTACAACATTTCGGCCGTTGTACACTCCGGCCTTCTTCAGGTGGTTGGAATGTCGAACTGAACGGTTGTAATAAATATGGCGACAAAGATGAGGACAGTAGTCCGAATAATGTAAATAATGTACATAATACCTCATCTCAGAAATATAGACAGATACTGTTATTGTATGTTTATATGTGTAGCTGGCCACTCGTATTCGAAGTTACCCATCTACGAGTGCGGCTAGCCAATCCTAATTGCAGACGCTTGCTCAGGCGCATTTGTATTTATTCAACTCCTACAGAGCCCACCTGTGGTTTATTCTACAACTATGCTGAGCAGACCTTAGTCACAGTTTCTGGGAGAGAACGTGTTATCTAGCGTGATCAGCAATTTGAACAAGGCCAGCACGCTCAAGTCCTCTGCCACGATAAATTGTGGCTTCGTGCTAGAACAGCTATCGTTGGCCCCCAAGGGTTCCGTCCACCCAATTTCACTCACAAGGCTTGGGTCAATCCGTAGTATGGTTTTCAGGCACGTTCCGAAGGTGCCGCACGCTGGGACGACCCATCTAGTCGGATAACATCAGGAAGTCTCCGCGAACGTTCTAACCTCTCGGCTAAGTGCCTATAGTACTTACTGTATATATCACAGATCCCTGTACCGCTACATTTCACACTATGCCTATGTCAATACCCAATTTCTGGCACAGTGTGCACTACCATAGAGATCTAGGTGCCTGTGTATCAGTCAACCGGAGATAAACATATGACATCATTTCTACTCTTAAACATATGACGTCATTTCTACTCTTAAACATATGACGTCATTTCTACTCTTAAACATATGAAAAATAGTTAAATATTCTCTTGTTGATAATTTTTTTACTCTTGTGGCAGTGGAGACTTCTGGGGTTATTGGCCCTCGTTCGATGGCATTCCTTTGGAGGATTGACGCGATTTCGTCTCAATTAAGGGACGAGCCTCGCGAAACGGAGTGGCTCTTACAGCGTGTCTAACTGGCGATGGTTCGAGGTAATGCTTTCTCCATCATTGCGGCTGGCAGAGGATAGCAAAAAGATTGTTTATAGTTACTTTGTTCAATTTTTTTTCTCTTAAACATATGACGTCATTGCTACTCTTGGCTATAATCGTCACACGAGATTTATCGAGAATTTCATAATATTTTAAAAAATTTACAACTGTACAAACCTCATTAAAGTTATTAAACTAATTTCTCATACAGTTGTGCAATTATTTGACAGATTGAGTTTAATAAGCAAATCTAATTATAAATAACAAGCGGTTGTAAGATTGTTATTTATAAACTGGTCGTGAATCTTATGTCGTTATTTTGAAGCGGCCTACTTTACGCTGGGCCGACAATGATGCGACCCACCATGAAAAAAATGTCCTATCTCTGAGCTAATATATATGTTGGTCTTTAAGTCTCCTTATATTTTTAATATCCTGTTATCCCCACATGCCAGTTCTGCCAAGAAGTCACAAAGTGGCGCTGTCAAATACCTGTAAAAACGTGACACTTCATGCTTTCATCTGTTCTCTTTTCTGTGCGGCAGGCTTTAGTCACACCACAGGGATGTCTCCCGGGCATGCAGGACATGTTTCCTGTTAGTGACGTAACTCTTTCACACACACGCGCACGCATGAACACATACGCGCGCGTTCACACACACACATACACACACATACACACACACACATACTCGACACATGTATCAACCTGACAATTCATAACTTTCAATATCTTCCTTCTTTTGCATGTATACTAGTGTATTTTATTTCTCAGGATTATAAAATATCGTCTTGTTGGAACTGTCTCCAATTTCCTTTCACCTGTCATTCAGATGTGCAAATATGGTTGTCACTTGCTTTAGACTGTTATGGTAATTTACGCACGCACGCATGGACTCTCCCAGCTATAAATAGGAGCAGGCACTGCCTTTTGGAGAGGGAAGTTTCCAGCAGTCAGCTATGACAGTAGAACCGAACATTCTTGCTGTAACACTCGTTTGTATATGTTTGTATTACTGTTTCTGTTGATATATTTGTTTAAATCAATTCCCCCTTTGTGTCTTTATTTCTGGCCCCTAACAAGGGCACGACATACAGATAGATTTCTTTTCTTTATTAGCTGTGAATTACCATGGCTTCTTTGAAAAAACAGGAACGCTTTTTCCGATGAATTCTTTCCGATTTTTGAATTCAATTTCTTTTTTTTCTTTTCTTAAGGTACAGAGTCCAATCTGCTGCGCGATTTAGTCCATAATTTTGGAGAAACAAAAAATGGATCATCTTTTTACTCAGAGCGTTAATGTAAGAAACTAGGCCGGATCTTTGAACTTGTCGATTCGATTTTCCGTGCCGATAATTATTAAGCTACCCACACATTGTACCTCCATACGTTTCTCACCATGCACTGTGTTGTCTAGTTTTGTTTTTACTACACTTTTATTTATTAATCTCCAAGCTAGCTTTGACTTCTACAAGCAAATTATGTGCATTGCTGAACTATGTTTTGTTTTTCGTCAACAAAGAAATTTTCATTGATATAAAGCAACTGCAATCTTTATCGTTGAATTTCTCCGAGGCTACGTTGAAAAGTTCTCAGTCTGACCTATATATCTCAAAATCAGTATTTCAGTGAGCAAGCATTAGAATAATGATTTGGACAGGTGAATCCACCCGAGAAGGTCTCAGTGTCACCACATACATTTATATTTCTCTGTGAAACAGTCCTTGAGATATTTCATTAAATCATTAACAAACTAGAAGCCACAAGTAAAACATATTTACTAGCAAACATTAGTCCGCATATTTCTCTAGCATAAATAATATATTTGTGCGCATATATGTGTGTGTTATATACTATACCTATGAACACTAATGGGTATGTCCCATTCCTCATAAATATGTTGGACACTATTGTAAGTGGGGGTAATATGCTAAGAAGTCCACCAACAGCAGTGGTTACCTACTGCACGCCGCTGGCGAGTATTGTAGTTTGTCGATGTTATAAAGATTACCATTTGTTTTCCAACCTCCGTTTTTGTTATTCCTCATTCAGTAACCTAGGTTACAACAGTGTTTCTGAAGGTGACTGATATGTGGATAAAAATTATCTCTTAGGCCCCTTATGAAAATGGTTGCTCCAGCCGTTTCCATAGTAATTAATTTTGCGAGCGAACATGCTTATAAAGATGCGTAAATTTCAAGATTGGTTATTCCTAAATTTTCGCTTGAGGATGAAACAGGGCTTGATACTTTAACTCAATTTAATTTTAATAATTATATTGAGAGTTTCGGCTCTCGTTTTTGAAACATGAGAACTCTTATGTAGCGAAGGAATCATATTTAAAAAAAAATAATTATAATATATATATATGCGCGTGCGCGTGTGTGCGTGTGAGCATGCATGGGTTATAAATATGCATACGCGTATATAAATGGTGCAATGAGTAATATTTTATATTTTTAATTTTGTGCATGTTCGTTGTTTGTTTTTGGTTTTATCGATTGCACGGTATAGTAGGGTCAGTTGTGCACCGTCTGTGAGAAAAAAGGCACCATGACGCAATTCACTCCACCAGAAATTTGCATAGGGCATGCTTTACTGTTGATATTCACGCCAGAGGTTTCAATATGTGTTTGTGTGTCAATCTGAGGACAGCGCGAAGGATTCGCAAGGAGTTGGATGAGTTTAATGGTGATTAAGAATGTGCTTTGAATGATTACTAG
>OZ010610.1:6350423-6502923 GCA_963932145.1 Acanthosepion lycidas | reverse complement strand
TTCGATGGACCTCAAAAAATGAAGTGGCCAGCAAATTGTTTGAATTTGAACCCAATCGAAAACCTTTGCAGCATCATGAGGCGAAGACTGTACGCAAACGGGCGACAATTCATGAGCAATGCTGAGTTGTGAGAAGCAATTCTTGACATATCTCGCGGCATTACAGCAGGTGACATCCTACAATTAACAAATTCTATGGATTGTCGACTTCTTCAAGTAATTTCAAAACAGGGAAAGCATATTCCCTATTAATTTGTTTAAAACTGTGCCTTTGTTTGTATCTGTTATTATTTGTTGGATTATCTTATTTATTAGGTTATTTTGATCATAAACATTCACGTTCAACATTAATAAACGTTTTGTTTGCTCAATTCTGGGAATTTTACTAAACCTTTCTAATAATTTGGCACGCTGAAATCACCGTGCTGATAACAAATATGGCGCCAGTTTGTTTACATTTCAGTGATTGCGCAGGTCAGTGTTGCCAACACTGTGTGAAACTTTTGTGTGAATTGATTGGACGGTTTTTGAAATATTATAAAAAAAGTAATTTCGATAATAATTTGGCACGCAGTGTGTGTGTGTATATATATATATATATATATATATATATATATATATATATATATATATATATATATTAAGCGTTTCGCCCAAAGGAAAGCAAGGCAGAACTGCCACTAGCACGCACTGGGTTACAGCGAGTGAAAGTGAAAGAAAAGGTGTAGGTGGGATTGAGGAAAGGAAAAAAGGACAGGGATCAAGCAATGGAAGATGGCAATTGACGTTGCATTTAAATTTTTGAAGATTATAGCTATCAGGGAAGAAAGTGAGTGGAACGGAGTTCCAATGTCGCGAATTACGAGGAAAGAAACTGTTGGAGTAGAAGCCACGGTTACATTTAACTATTTTACCAGTAAATGGGTGGGACCTAGATGCCAATCTAGTAGCACGCTTAAATTCATGTAGTCGGAGAACCACGGAACAGAGCACGTCAGAGCAGTTGACATGAAAATATTTGTAGAAAAGGCAGAAGGAAGCCATATCACGTCTGTGAAAAGCTGACTGAAGTCGAGAACTCAATTCAGGAACGATTACATTACAGAACCTTCTTCGGATCTTGTCGAGAACCTCGAATATAAATATGCGTGTCTGTGGTTGCATGTATGCCTATATGTGTGTGTGTATATATATATATATATATATATATATATATATATAAAGTGTGTGAGTTATATATATATATATATATATATATATATATATATATGTGTGTGTGTGTGTGTGTGTGTGGATGTGAGTGTGCATATATGTGTTTGTATATATATGTTTGGGGAGTGCATAGCGATGTACTAAGAGTACTTTAGATGTGGCATAAAGATGAAAGTAAGGAGAAACCAGTGAGGATTGAACTCTCTACTCAGTTGTAATTGATTTAGGGAGACAAGCTCATTAACCATTACACCACATCAAAATGATACAACAACATGTTTAAGTGCCCCATATGTGGGGTGCATATATGTATATGTAGTGTATATATTTATGTTTGCATATATATCCATGTATATCTATTAAGGTGTATATATATATATATATGTATATATATATATATATATATATATATATATATATATATATATATATATATATATAGTTAAGTTATAAGGAACTTGGTAAACCGAATTGGTAAATCCAAAGAGGATGACATCTTGAGAGCTCAATGTGAGGACAGAGCTAATATGTAATGAAAAACAAACCACTTTAAGGTACCATTACGATAATTTATTTCACCTAAATCCTTTTTTAAGGATTCAGGATCATCAGGTAAAACTTCCAACAACGAATTGAGAGGAAAAATGGGATTAGAAATTGGTGGGTAGTGTAATTTTTGTAATTTAATAGAGGGGGTTGAGAGTGGTAGTTAAACAGACAATATAAAGTATAGGGAGGGGTTAATTTTATATCTCTCTTAAGTATGTTTTATATTGGAGTAGGAGGAGTGACAGAACCTTGACCTCTTTAGATGGTTAATAAAACGGAAATGAATTGTAGAAAATGTATACAAGTGAGTCTTATGGTAAAAAGAGAGATAGGGGGGAAGAGATGGAGTTGTTATAATTTTGTTTTAACAAAATTATGTAAAAGATAGTTTACAATGTTTGATAGAAAATTCGATGTCGGAAAAAAATTTTGTTATTAACTTAAATCTTTAATTTTTTAAGTAAATAGTTTCAGGACTAAATATAACTATTATTGTAATAAACATATTTATCTAGGACATAAAGAAATATTTAAAATTTTAATAGTTTATTCACCCGACTAATTGTATTTCCACAATATATATATATATATAAAAAAAAAAAATAACGATAACATCTATTTTAATATTTAAAATTAATTTATGAATGTAATTTATTTATTATATTGGTAAACTAAATTAAAGATTAGGTTTCATTATTTAATAGTATTTGAGGGTAATATTAATTTTCATTCATTCATATATGTCTCACAAATGTATTCATGTGAATCTCTACATACATACGATCATTAACAAGTCCAAAAAAAAAACCAAAAAAAAAAACCATAGAAACACTTGAGATAATTTACACAAAAATTCATTTATCCTCGTACATAAACTATATATACATTTTACTATCTTTATCTATATTTTAATATTTGAAATATATATAGATTTTGGTTAAATTCCACAGTTAAATTTTAATTTTATGTGATTTCGGAAGTGTTTCATTTTAAAGGAATTTAGCTAATATTATTACTATTATTAATAGTCAAAGAATGGTATATTTAAATTTAAATTATCAAATTAGAAATGAAACTCCCTTCAGAAGAAAACAAAATTTAAACTATAGAATATTACAAAAGAAGGACATTACAAATTAAGAAAATAAATTTAAAATGTCATTAGAAAGACCCAATATTTCATTTAAAATCAATTCATGCACGTACGCACATATATACATACACACACACACACACACACACACATATATATATATATATATATATACATATATACATACACACACACATATATATACATACACATATATATATATACATACACATATACATACACATATACATACATATACCATTAATATATCCATATACAAATCTATATATCAAAAAATTAATCTAACCATTTAATCATCCATATATATATACATATATATAGAGACATACTCATGTACACATACACACCCTTAAATACATATACATTCATATATAAGCACAAAACCCTACATACAAAAAAAGATATAAAAAGAACACATATATATATATACATATACATAAAGAACATATACATATGTACATTTTCCAAATATTAATTTTAAGGTAATTACGTCTATATACATATATAGATTACAAGTAGTTAAATCCATAAAAACACACATATTTAAGTACATGTACACACACATATACTCGTACATACACATATAATATACATATACATACAAAACAAACATAAAAACATTTATACATATACATCCACACCCATGCAGCATACACGCTAAAAAAAAAAATTTTCAGTATTCAAACATGCCTCATATTAGTATATTTATACTCACACATGTGTATATCTATTTATACATATATATCCATACTACCATACATATGCGTCCAGAATATAAATACATAGTTACCCTTATCTATAATGTTCATATATATATATCTAAATAAGTTCACATATAAAAAAATTTTAAGTTCCACAACACATTTATCAAAGAGCACATTGTCAGTATTTTCATATATTCATTTAAAACAATTTATATTTTCTATTTATATATCTACACATACTTTGTTAAAATGAGGGGATTTTTATGCCTACATTTACAAATCAACTCATTATGTCTTTTTAATAGTATGTCCGGATCCTTATGTTTTATAATTAGTAATTTTTCCCTAATGCACAAATTGCATCTGTCTCTGAAATTAATCGGTGTTTTGGCTCTTGAGACGATTTTCCATTTTATTTGTGGGGTTAATTTGTTTTCCAATAACTCCCAATAGTGCTTTGAAAGTGCAGTTTGGTGTTTTTTTTATTCATTATAAAAGGATTGGCGATGGTTGTAAAATCGTTGTTTCCAACTTCCCGCCGAAATTCCTATGTAGATCTTCTTATGTTCAATATTTTCTTTGGGAAAAACCGTAGCTTCGTATACTATGTTTTTGGACAAACATACTCCTTCCACTGGACAGACAGATCCTTCCCTGCAGTTACAGGTAGATTTGGTCTTTGGGCTTGTATTAGGATCTTTTTGAAGTTGATTATAAAATTCATTTAAAATTTTACTATTATGGGAGCTAATAATTTTTTCCATGTTGTTCATGCAGGAATAACTAATTTTTAAATTCATTCTATTGAACAACTTTTTTAATAGCTTATCTTTTTTAAAATGTTTATCTATCACTCGGACACACATATATATATACGACATATACACATATATATATACGACCCCATACTCGTATATATATATGTGTGTCCGCGTGCGTGAATATATATATGTGTGTGTGTGCGTTTGTGTATGTGTGTATTCTTCTTCCTTTTCTTCACTCTTCTTCTTTTCCTTCTTCTTCCTTCTCCATACCGCACTTTCTGTTACACTCAACGTTATGCATTTGTTATATATATATATATATATATATATATATATATATATATATATATATATATATATATATATATTTGGAATGTATAATGTCTCGGTTTAGGAATATATGTGTATATAGATTTTTTGTATATATATATCTTTGTGTGGTGCATATATATATATATATATATATATATATATATATATTGGCGAATAGAAAATGTTTCATTGAAAGTTGATTTGATTGCGCGTTTCGCCTTTCTAAGCTTCATCAGCTCTTAGAATTGAAAGAAATATGTATATATGTAAGTTTAGTAGGTATTTCAAGAATTTCAACACCGTACCCGAATTGAATATAATAACAAATTTTCTACGTTATTCTTTGCCGGCAGTGCCCGTACGCCCGTACGCTTGCATAAGAAAAGATCATCGATGGAGCCGGTGGAAATTAATTTTAATGGTCAACTTACTTTTAATATCTGTCTATATCTCTGAGATGAGTTATTATGATTACTTACATTATTTACATTATGCGGACTGTTAGCTTCATCTTCATTGCCATATTCACATGGCCCAGTGAATAAAGACGTTGGTTAGATCCAGTGACTATACCCAAAAGAGCTGTGAGTTCAATACCTGGCTACAACAGTGGTGAACCAAAACTTGGAGAACTGAGACATCCGGTTGAGGCATGGCACGTGGGATTAGAACAATCTACCCCCAGGTGGACGAAATAAATGGTTCAGTTCGAAATTTCAATCACCTGAAGAAGGCCAGAGCGTACAACGGCCGAAACTTTGTGAATATGGCAATGAAGATGAGGATAACAGTCCGAATAATGTAAATAATGTAAGTAACTTACGTTTCAATTGATTGGTCAGTTTAATTAATTTTCCGTAGGAATTTGTACATTAAATATAGCGACAATTATATAATTATGGATGACAGTAAAATCTTAATTGATTCCAGGCCACAGACAATCCATTTTCTTTCTTTCTGATTTTTAACGCACAACATACAAAGTACTATCATTTAATATCTATCTACCATTTGGTAGCAATCCATCCTCAACGAGCAGTTAACATATGAGACAAGCCTGGCTCAGTAATACTATTTCCTCGACATCATTGAGATAGGCCGGCTGGTGCTACATTTATTGCCGTATATGTTTCTGACAGATGGTGTTCTTTACTTCAGGCCACCTCATGATGCAACTGAGGTTCTGAACGTGAAATCATTGGAGGCGATGATTTTACTTCCAGTTATGGGTTGTTGTAGTTCACTGTTTTAAGGAAATTCAAAGAAAAAGCAGTAGAGGTTAAGAGTGTAATTAATTTGGATGGAAAAGCTATAACTCTTCATCTTGGTATATATTTTTTTATTTTCTAACGTCTCATTACAATTAATATATAGCTTTGCGGAGGTTGAGACCCATCACCTTCAGTCTTATTAACAAATGGCGTAGAAAATGTAATATACATTTTAATCATTAGGTTAATTAATCACCTTAAAACTGTTTTAATGAAACAAAAATATGAGATGAAAAAATAAAGTAAGTATTTTTATACTGGCTTATTCTGCTATGAATATATTTTATGATTATAAAATGACCAAGAAAAAGTTAACAATGCATGGTTTAGCAGCAAGTTTAAGGTTAACAATTCGTACACCGCGTTTACGATATTGATTTTCATTTGTCCATGCGTTGAATATGGTCTGATGCCCTTGCTATATATAGAGAGAGCCTTGATAAAATGCGTAGAAGAATCTGCAATGTTACTGGACCTGGCATCTCGGCTTCAGTCGCTTTCCCACCACCTTAATGTAGTTTACCTGCGCTTTTTCTATAAATACTTTGATGGGAATTATTCTGATGAACTATGTGGTACCCTAATGAATTTAAGCGCAGTACTAAATTGGTAGCAAGGTATCATAATTTTATAGTTGAAATGGCAAAAGGTGTAACCGTAAATTCTATGCTAACAGCTTCTATTCTCGCTCTTCTCGCTTCTGGAATATTCTTCCGGCTTCTTCTAGCTTTCCAGTCAAGTTTGATCTTCAAAAATTTAAATAAAATGTCAATCATTATCTTCTGTCATCTTAGTTCTCGTTCTTTTATTGTTCTCTCCTTAATAGTTTTTTTCTCATACTCTCTCACACTCAGTAAGCCCTTGTATCTCAGTGGGTATATTACCTTACTTGGGGTTCGAATTATTAAAACTGAATGACATGAACTTTACGTAACTACATTCTTAATAATCGACTTTTTCATTAATTTTGTAGTATCAGCGTATTACATTTGCTCTTATTTATGTTGTGTAATGATAAACGAAACCAAGCACTTTTTAAAAATACTTTTTAAAAAGAAAAATGCAAATGACTCACAAAAAATAAATTTAGTCATCAATATATTTGTTGTTATGAATAACAATATCATAGAAAACAAAATATTAAATCAATTTTATGTGACAAATAATAGAATTTTAAAATCAATTTTACAGTGTAGAACAGAATCGATGAACAAATCTTCGAAAGAAAATCTTCGCTAAAAATTAAACTCATATAAACATTAAAAATAACTTTCTTGAGAGAGACTTCATAACATTTGTAAGAAGAAAGACGAGAAAAATATTAATAATTTATTTCTTCAAATCAAATAAAATTAAAATGTTATATTAGGGTAGAAGAAGTGTGGTAAAGTGAAAAATGTGTTGCGTATTTGAATCAACTCACAAAGAAAAAGTTTTTTTTAAATATAAAAATATAAAATATTTTTATTTTCCTGTTTTTACAATTGAAATATTCTCGTATAAATGTTAAAGGTCCTGTGTTAAAATTCCTTGTTTGTAGCTGTTTAAGATGAAAAGAAACACGATTTCTTCGCGTGTACGTGTGAAAAAGAGAAGCAAGGAAGAAGGTGAGGAAGAAAGTGTAAGTGTCACGTAGCTTGTTGAGGAAGAGTGTAAGTGTCACGTAGCATGATGAAGAAGACAAGTGAATGAGAAAGGGAATCTTTTATCCCGCTGTCGTTTCCATCTTCGCTCCACTAATGTTTAATTAACTTCCAAGTAAAAAGGCCAATATTCCAAAATTTAATTTTTTAGTTAATTTCCCACAAAAGTTTGTTTTTGCAATGAAAACAAAAATAATATAGCAAGTTCGAAGGAAATAAAATAAATGAATATTATACTTACTTCAATTAAATAAGCTAATGTTATTCCAAATGTAAAAAGCAAATATTTCTTAAGCCGACTACAGAAGCGAACTACCGAAAATCCAAATCGAGGGAACCACATTTCTGTTGTTTCAAGTCTCTTCTCCATCTGTGAAGAGACTTGAAGCAACATTTATTGCCATATGGGAGGACAGATATTACGTAACAGTTCAGTACTCTTTTCTTTGTTTCTGTTGTTTCAGGTCTCTTCTCCATCTGTGAAAAGACTTGAAGCAACATTTATTGCCATATGGGAGGACAGATATTACGTAACAGTTCAGTACTCTTTTCTTTGTTTCTAACCAAATTTTCCTGTTTTTAATACTTTGCTTAGCTTTTGGAAGGCATCTTTCACTATCCCAATCCGCTTACGGATTTCGATGACGCATTTTCCGCTCTCTATCAAAACAATTCACAGATATTTAAACTGTTGCACTTACTTGATTTTCTAAACGAATAATTCGGAAGGCTTGCGGCAATATTACGCTGAAACAACCGTTCCCGCATGATCACCGAAGTTAAGCAACATCGACCCTGGTCAGTACCTTGATAGGTGACCACTTGGGAATAACAGGTCCTGTAAACTTGTATGTTTGGGTGGTGTAATGGATAATCGTTCGGAATTGTTAATCGGAGGGTCGAGTTTCAATACCGTTGAGTACGTTATAGTCACCTACACGCAAATCTCCTTTGAAAAGATGAATTCATCTATTCTTCTACAGCTATGGGTTAATTAGTAAGATTGGTATGATTAAATCATTATTACCTCACCCCCAATTTTTTACAATTTAAAATATATATTCTAGCTTTAAATAACCAGCAAATGGCTGATAAGCCGTAGAAAACGAATCAATCAATAAAAAAAAACAATAATTCAGAAGTAGACCTAAGCTTATTAATTCACAAATTGTATTGTAATCCGCTTTATTTGTAGATTACAAATTTGTAATACACCTTGTTCATTATAGATAGGTGTTTCTTTAAGAGTATTGCGCTAAGAAAAATATCGTTACGATGTGCTTTTTTGTTGTTTTACTATAACAAACAAACAGACATACATAAATCTGTATATTATACATCAAGTGCCAAAAAAACAAAACAAAAAAACAAAACAAAAATGAATAAATAACGGATTCTTTAATTATTATTAAATATCTGTGGATTTATCCCCCTTGAAAAATCGGAACATTATAATACAGAATATGAAGATGACCCCTAATGGAAATTCAGAATATTATTATTAAGATGGAAACTAGACTTTATTCTTCGATTTAGATCATTTTGATGGTATTACGCTAACAAAAATTTCGCTACGATATGTTTTATATGTTTAAGAAATCACTCGCGGCTAGCCAGTTTCTTGAAGGTGAACAGGTGACCAGGAAGAATGACAGTTGGATCTGCCAAGTGATGTACACCAAGTTTACATCGTTTACAATGGCCCTGGAGATGGTGACTATCGATGGCTATGTCGTGTGACATGATCACTTCATGAAGGGCTTCAGGATCGGTGCCAGCATCTGCATTGAGTTGCTGAATACAGTAGCCTAACTTTGGGTAGCCGCACACGTTCCAGTACTTCCTTATAGATATATAGATATATTTATATATATATTTATATTTTATAATGGAACAGAAGGCAGGGACCAGTGCATTCATGCCTTTCACATGTGCAGTAGTGACCAGTAAAAAAGTGAAATTTTAATTCAGTTTGAAAATGCTATATTCTATGCTGATAATGAATAAGTTAGCTCACACATCTGTTTAGTGCATATACTGAGAATATAGGGACAGATGGATTCATGCCTTATCCGTTTACCATAATAGAAATAAAGCCATTCATACAAAAATATATAAATAATTCCTTTAAATATAAGCAATAATAACCGATTAACAGTCGTAAATACATTCATTATAAATGCTTACAAAAATACTAGGTGTGTCCTGCCTATGGCAATGCCATCTCAGTCCTTTTTAAAATACTTAGGGTCTCATATAACTATCCAGCATCCCTTTCACTTTTCAAAGCTGTTTGTAGACTCTTCAACTTTATTTAATCATGTCCAGTTCGTTTCAATAGCATCTTTACCAATCAAAGTGAAACATTTTAACTGTAAAGGAGCTGACAGATCAAGAATGTTTCAATTTTTATTCGCCCATATCTCGACAAGAGATATTGTAATTACAAAGCCAGCACAAAACGTAAGTTCGCTGAGTTACGATGCGTAAGGTTGTTTGTTCACGCATGCGCAGTAAAGTTAAAAGTAAATAGGTTTGTCTATCGCCCGGTTCACACTCTTTCACCATCTATTAAATAGGAGTAAAGTTTTAACCATTGTTTCCTGTTTAGAATTGGGTTTCCAGTTCCTTCTAAAGTCTTCTCATTCCTTTTCACTCCCAGTAATCCATTGCGTCTTAGTGGCATTATCGCCTTGCTTAGGGTGAAATGGTTAAAAAGAGTACCCTTAGATTGGTTGCTACGTTAAAGCCGTGCAATCGATCCTTGAGAGCTTCAAAATGGTTGGACATTTTCTGGACAGACTTTGTACAATTTTAGAATGCACAAAAACACTTTTAAGCTCGCATACAGGCAGGACTTAATTTAAAAGTGCATATGCCAGTTTATACGCCTAAATCACTTTAAACACACATAAATACATATACATACACATTGACATTTGGAAGTAGACACAATCAACAATGGAACAACGTGAGGTCGCCATTAGCTTCCAAAAGCGGTTGTTCGTGATACTAGTTGCCATGGCATCCAACGTCAGTGCTTTTGTATCCCCCACCAACGAAGACGCTAACCAATTTCAAACGACAGCAAACAACTCGTCCCCCATTTCACACATTAAAAAAAGCCAAAAACACAACCCAAAAACAAACAAATACAACCTCCCAACAGGACAGCCATTTTCGTTCAAGAATTTTCACCTCGAGGCGAAATTGTTCCTCTATTCTCTCTTCCTTTTTTGTGATTGCTTACAAAACTCCAGTGTGTCTTCGTCCTCTCTTGGCCGCCATCTTTCTTTCTTTTCTTTTCCCGCCATTTTCTCGCTCCGCCCACTCTACATTTCCTGTTGTTCTTGTTGTTTATGCTCGTCTAATCGTCCAACGGAACATAGCCTTTCTCAGAAGAATATACAATATCATAGATGAGCGGGCGTTTTGTAGTCGTAATTTCCGCATGGTTAAGTCTGTTGACACGGGGTCAGGGACAAGATATTTCGTGTTTTATTCCAAACTTTGTGTCTTCTTTGTCAGTCAAACACAAGCCATCTGCTTTTAGCTTTTTTTTTCTACTGCCTCCACAGCGTCCCACTATCATTCCATAATTCTGTCGGCGAATGTTTCTATTATTATTATTTGTTATTTCTAATTAGTACTTTGCTGCAGCTGTATTTCTAGTTCACTCTTTTTGTTCGAGATCATTTTATTTACATTCATTCTGTATTTTGCCTTCAGAGATACCTTATTTCTTTTTATTATCTATCTATCTATCTATCTATCTATCAAGCCCCCATTAATATCTATCTATCTATCTATCTATCTATCTATCTATCTATCTATCTATCTCAAGCTCACATTATCTATCTATCTATCTATCTATCTATCTATCTATCTATCTATCTATCTATCAAGCCCCCATTAATATCTATCTATCTATCTATCTATCTATCTATCTATCTATCTATCTATCTATCTATCTATCCCCTCGTTTATCTGGACGCCTTGTTTTGTACTGATGTGTTCGTCTTGCTGAAAATTGCTGCTAAGTAGTAAGTTTGATCCTCACCGTATACTCCACATTCGTGGCCTTGTGCCAGACTAAGCTAATCTCTGTAAATATTTGAGCTTAATTTTATTTTGTTCATATCAATCTTCTATTTTTTTTCAATATTTACTATGTTTAGGTCTATGTTTAGCAAAAGGTCAAATAGGAGGAAACAGAAGATTGTGTTGCGTCAGTCTGCCATGCAGTGAAAACCTGTCTATCGATAAAATCAGCTTTAAACGGGTTTAAATTTTGGTTTTCCCGGGTTTGAATATTGACCTCCACATTTTGTCTCAGCCACGAAATCAGCCATTTGCAAAGTATTGTATTTTCTTTCTTTCTTTTTTTATTTTCTTTCTTTTTTATTTTCTTTCTTTCTTTTTTTCTTTTTTTTTCTTTCTTTTTTTCTTTTTTTTCTTTCCGTCTTTATGCAGCGTGTATCAAAATACTTTTACAAACTTTGGTGGCGGTTCCTCACACCAAAACAAGGACAAAAGTCCATATTAACATATATCTGCAAATCCTTCGTTTTTCAGTTATTAAGTCTAAAGTTTACGGTAGACGCTGTTAAATCTACAATCCAAGATACAATCCAAAAATACTTTTACAAACTTTGGGGGTGGGTTTCTGGCACCAAAATAAGATAAAATGTCCAAAAGACCATCGTTGTACTTCAACTCATAACAAATGTTCAAAATATACCCTGTTTGCTTCTACGCACCCATACACTCATTGGATGATTGACTGGCGGACCCTTTCAAATACTCCCACATGGTGTCGAATGATTTCGCAGGCCCCCATGACACGTTGATGCAGCATCTCCGCATTATTAATATTTGCTGCATAAACAAATTGTTTTAGTTGGAACAACAGATAGAAATCCAAAGGATTGATATCGAGGGGACGTGAAGGCCATAGAAACGGTCCTCACCTACCTATACGTCTTTCATAGTAGATGTCAGCCAGTGCATCGCGAACAATGTACTGGAGCTCCATCAGGCATGGACCACATGTGTTTTCGTATTAGCAGGGTTACATCATTAGTATTTGTGTTCAAAATAAAGTCCATGTAGTCAACTCCTGTAAGACATATGGACCAACAGACAGTCACCTACAATTCCATCTCACACATTAATCGTAAACTAATGCTGCACATAGTTCCAAGAACACCCGAGACGACTATGGACATGGAGGAGCCCCGGAGGAGAAACTAAAAACCAAATTGATTAAATGACCATCAACAAAAGATTCAGGAATGTAATAACTCGCTGCTAAACCTATCCAAGTGCCGACTGCGGAAGCAATCACCGCCCTTTTATATGCAAACTAAGAGTTAAACTGCGGAAATCGAAGAAGCCTAATGCGCTAACTAAAACTGCAATACAACAAACTCCTGAGCGATCCTAACCTAAAAGAAAAAATATATGAACAATGTGAAAACAATATACGAGGTACACAATGGAAACTCGAAATGGGACGCAATAAAGGATGCTTTGGTGACATGAACAAACGATATCTTCCCAAAGGAGACAGGACGAAGAAGAAAAAAAAACGAATGGATGACTGATGAGATTCTCGACATGATGGAAAGGAGGCAGAAAACTCAGCCAAGATACGGAACAGAATACAGGAAATTACACAATGAAATAAAGACCAAATGCAGGCAAGCGAAAGAAGAATGACTAAATGAAAAATGTGCAGAAATAGAAAAATTGAGTACTACCAACAAAAGAGACATTCACAAAGAAATAAGACAACTAACAAGACAGAAGACATGCTTAGGCTGCCTAAAATCAAAAGATGGAATGCTTATATCAGATAAGGAAAAATCCTTCAACTCTGGAGCGAGTATATTGACGATCACTAGAATCAAGCAGACGCAGAAGTTTAAATATCTGGGAAACTTTTTGACAGAGGACGGTGATGCAGTTCTATAGAAGGATTCTGAGTATTTCGTGGACCGAGCGTGTGAGCAACGATGACGTCTTAGAGAGGATGTAAACAAGGAGGAGGCTCATGCTTAACATCAGAAAGAGGCAGCTGAAGTTTCTGGGACACATAACGAGGAAGGAGGGCCTTGAGAATCTGACACTCACGGGTCGAATAGAGGAAAAAAGAGACAAAGGAAAGCAGCTTGTGACATTCCTGGCAGGCTTAAGCAATTGGATGATATAACGTGGTCTGAGGGGGGGGGCAGAGAGAAGGACCTTCTTGAGAACTGCAAGGGATAGAGGGAGATAGAGAGCCATGATCGCCTACGTCCTGAAAGTATATGGCACATAATAAGAAAGAATGCTAATGTCTAGCCTGTACTGTACCATAGACATTTCGATCCGCCCAAAAATGTTGGTTGCGTAAATTTGTTATTCCATCTCTTCCGAATGTTGCCTCATCCATAAAGAAGACTGAAGAAACAAACAATGGATCGGCAATTTGTACAATAAAACATCGACAAAAGTTTTCCCGTGGTGAGTGATCAAAGGGCGAAATACCTACACACTTTGCAAATGATACAAATACAGGAGCTGCTCTTGAAGTACCCTCCATGAGGTACTATGAGATGTACGACATACTAGGGCTACTTAACGTGTGCTGATACCTGGATCGTCTCTGACAGCCTGTAGAATGTGTCAAACGGACGAGCGAATCTCGGTCTTTCTCGATAGTTTGTGGTGCCACGAATCCTGTCACAGCAACGCGACAGTAAACCGTAGCAAAAATTGAATGACTCGGCTTCCTTCAGTCTGGAAACGCAATCTGATACAGCCGCGCAGCTTTGTGTCCATTAACATTCACGCGGTCGTATATAAAAATCATATTTGCTTTCTCACGATATGATTATCCTGCTATTGTTAAACGGAACACTTCTCAGTTAAATCACTACTACACATGTTAAACGTTGAAGACAGACTAGCCACAAATGTACACGAATGACAAATGTGACCTAGTCCATATGGCAACACAGCGCCATCTACCGTAAACTTTCTTTAAACTTAATAACTCAAAAGCGAATAATTTACGTACATATGCTGATGTCTATCCTGTATTGTACAATAGACATTCCGATCCGCCCACAAATGGTGGTTGTGTAAATTTGCTATTCCATCTCTTTCAAATGTTTCCTCATCCGTAAATAAGACTGAAGAGACAAACAACGAATTGGCAGTTCGTCCAATAAACAATCGGCAAAAGTTCTTCCGTGGTGAGTGATTAGAGGACGAAAGACGCTGCACACATTGCAAATGGTACTAGTAAGGAGCTACTCTTGAAGTACCCCACAATGAGATATACGACATGCTAGGGCCATTTGATGTATGCTGATACCCATATCGTCTCCGAAATCGCCTGTAGAATGTGTTCTTCGTGCTCAGAAGTATAGCGAATCTCGGTCTTTTTCGATCCATAGTTTGTGGTGCCACAGATCATGTCTCAGCAACGCGACGATAAACAACAGCAAGGATTGAATGACTCAGCTGCCTTTTGTCTGGAAACGCAATCTTATACAGCCGTGCAGCCTCGCGTCCATTACCATTCGTGCGGTCATATGTAAAAATGACATCTGCATGCTCACAATATGAATATCGTATCGTTAAACAGAACATTTAGCAGTTAACTCACTACTACACGCGCTAAAAGATGAAGACAGACTAGTCACAAATGTACACGAACGACAAATGTGACCAAATCATCTACTAAACGTCTCTTCTTCTCAAACATCTTCTACAGCACTTCCCGCCTGTGGAACTCCCTTCCCCTTACTTGCTTCCCCGATGACTATAATCTTCAAATATTCAAGTGTAATGTCAATCGACATCTGACACCCTCAGCTTGTTCCCCGTCCTCCTTTGTGTCCTTTCCTCAAACGCACCTCTTTGCTCTTGTTCTCAATCCTCTGTAACCACTTGCGTCACTCACGTCTTGTTTGGGGTGAATTGCATAAAAAAAATATGTGTTTTTTTCATTGTTTGGTGCGAGTAACACGACACAAAAGTTTGTAAAATATTTTTGATACATACTGAATATTCTAATCATTTCTAATATTTTTTCTTTCTTTTTTCTTTCTTTCGTTCGTTTTATTTTGTGTTTCTTTCTTTATCTCTTTCCTTTCTTTTCCACTTTATAAAATCTAATCGGTTCTAATATTTGTTTTCTTTCTTCCTCTTTTCTTTTTTCGTTCTCTCGTTCTTTCTCTCTTTCGCTTTACCTATTTACTTTCTTTTCCATTTCTTGTCTTTCTTTCTTTCGTTTTACCTATATCCTATTTTCTTTCTTTCTTTCCTTTCATTTATTTTCTTTCTTTCTTTCTTTCATTTATTTTTCTTTCTTTTTCGATTTCCTTTCTTTCCCTCTTTATATATTCTGATCTTTTCATGTAATTCCTGGCTTTATTTTTTTCTTTCATCTCTTTCTTTCTTTCTTTCTTTCTTTCTTTATTTCCTTTCATTTATTTTCTTTCTTTCTTTCTTTCATTTATTTTCTTTCTTTCTTTTTCGATTTCCTTTCTTTCCCTCTTTATATATTCTGATCTTTTCATCTAATTCCTTGCTTTATTTTTTTCTTTCATCTCTCTCTTTCTTTCTTTCTTTCTTTCTTTCTTTCTTTCTTTATTTCCTTTCATTTATTTTCTTTCTTTCTTTCTTTCATTTATTTTCTTTCTTTCTTTTTCGATTTCCTTTCTTTCCCTCTTTATATATTCTGATCTTTTCATCTAATTCCTTGCTTTATTTTTTTCTTTCATCTCTCTCTTTCTTTCTTTCTTTCTTTCTTTCTTTCTTTATTTCCTTTCATTTATTTTCTTTCTTTCTTTCTTTCATTTATTTTCTTTCTTTCTTTTTCGATTTCCTTTCTTTCCCTCTTTATATATTCTGATCTTTTCATGTAATTCCTGGCTTTATTTTTTTCTTTCATCTCTTTCTTTCTTTCTTTCTTTCTTTCTTTCTTTATTTCCTTTCATTTATTTTCTTTCTTTCTTTCTTTCATTTATTTTCTTTCTTTCTTTTTCGATTTCCTTTCTTTCCCTCTTTATATATTCTGATCTTTTCATCTAATTCCTTGCTTTATTTTTTTCTTTCATCTCTCTCTTTCTTTCTTTCTTTCTTTCTTTCTTTATTTCCTTTCATTTATTTTCTTTCTTTCTTTCTTTCATTTATTTTCTTTCTTTCTTTTTCGATTTCCTTTCTTTCCCTCTTTATATATTCTGATCTTTTCATCTAATTCCTTGCTTTATTTTTTACTTTCATCTCTCTCTTTCTTTCTTACTTTCTTTCTTTCTTTCTTTCTTTCTTTCTTTATTTCCTTTCATTTATTTTCTTTCTTTCTTTCTTTCATTTATTTTCTTTCTTTCTTTTTCGATTTCCTTTCTTTCCCTCTTTATATATTCTGATCTTTTCATCTAATTCCTTGCTTTATTTTTTTCTTTCATCTCTCTCTTTCTTTCTTTCTTTCTTTCTTTCTTTCTTTCTTTCTTTCTTTATTTCTTTATTTCCTTTCATTTATTTTCTTTCTTTCTTTCTTTCATTTATTTTCTTTCTTTCTTTTTCGATTTCCTTTCTTTCCCTCTTTATATATTCTGATCTTTTCATCTAATTCCTTGCTTTATTTTTTTCTTTCATCTCTCTCTTTCTTTCTTTCTTTCTTTCTTTCTTTCTTTCTTTCTTTCTTTCTTTCTTTCTTTATTTCCTTTCATTTATTTTCTTTCTTTCTTTCTTTCATTTATTTTCTTTCTTTCTTTTTCGATTTCCTTTCTTTCCCTCTTTATATATTCTGATCTTTTCATCTAATTCCTTGCTTTATTTTTTTCTTTCATCTCTCTCTTTCTTTCTTTCTTTCTTTCTTTCTTTCTTTATTTCCTTTCATTTATTTTCTTTCTTTCTTTCTTTCATTTATTTTCTTTCTTTCTTTTTCGATTTCCTTTCTTTCCCTCTTTATATATTCTGATCTTTTCATCTAATTCCTTGCTTTATTTTTTTCTTTCATCTCTCTCTTTCTTTCTTTCTTTCTTTCTTTCTTTCTTTATTTATTTCCTTTCATTTATTTTCTTTCTTTCTTTCTTTCATTTATTTTCTTTCTTTCTTTTTCGATTTCCTTTCTTTCCCTCTTTATATATTCTGATCTTTTCATCTAATTCCTTGCTTTATTTTTTTCTTTCATCTCTCTCTTTCTTTCTTTCTTTCTTTCTTTCTTTCTTTATTTCCTTTCATTTATTTTCTTTCTTTCTTTCTTTCATTTATTTTCTTTCTTTCTTTTTCGATTTCCTTTCTTTCCCTCTTTATATATTCTGATCTTTTCATCTAATTCCTTGCTTTATTTTTTTCTTTCATCTCTCTCTTTCTTTCTTTCTTTCTTTCTTTCTTTCTTTATTTCCTTTCATTTATTTTCTTTCTTTCTTTCTTTCATTTATTTTCTTTCTTTCTTTTTCGATTTCCTTTCTTTCCCTCTTTATATATTCTGATCTTTTCATCTAATTCCTTGCTTTATTTTTTTCTTTCATCTCTTTCTTTCTTTCTTTCTTTCTTTCTTTCTTTCTTTCCTTTCATTTATTTTTTTTCTTTGTTTCTTTGTTTGTTTGTTTCTTTCTTTCTTTCATTTATTTTCTTTCTTACTTTTTCTATTTCCTTTTTCCGGTATTTATTTATTCTAGTGTTTTCTAATATTTGTTTCCTTTCTTTTTGTTCTTACTTTCTTTTTACTTATTTTGTTTCTTTTTCTGTTTCCTTTCTTCTCGTCTCTATCTAATCTAATCTTTTCCAAGATTTCTTTCTCATCATTTGTTTGTTTGTTTGTTTGTTTGTTTGTTTGTTTGTTTATTTCTTTCTCATCATTTCTTTCTTTCTCATCATTTCTTTCTTTCTTTCTTTCTTTCTTTCTTTCTTTCTATTTTCCTTTAATCATATAACGTAAGACTCGTGGAAATTCCATGGGTTTTGCTAATTTATATTACTGCAACTAATCATTTCGGGATGGCGTATTTTCATTTTACTTTACCGTTCTTAAATAATGTTGTAACCTAGAAAGGGTTACTGAATGGGGAATAACCAAAAACGGACGTTAGAAATGAAAAGGTAATCTTTATAATATCAACAAAATACAATACTCGCCAGTGGCGTGAAGTAAGTAAACCACTGCTCGTGGTGGACTACTTAAGCAACATATTACCCCCACTTACAATAGTGTCCAACGTATTCATGAGGATTGGGACATAGCCATTAGTGTTCATAGGTACGGTATATAACAAATAACATCTTCAGATTTTCATATGGCTATATATATATATATATATATATATATATATATATATATATGAGGTTGGTGCAAAAATAATGACATAATAATGTCGTTTTTTGACGTTAAAAATGCGTCAAAAAACGTCATTATTTTGGCACCAACCTAATATATATATATATATATATATATATATATATATATATATATATATATATATATATATATATATATATATATTCAGTAATATTGAAACTCTCAGCTGTATACAACTGCTTCTTAAGATCAATGTTGAGCGAGTAAAGCCTGATAATCATGACAAAGATCGACCTACTTTGAACATTGTTGACTGGCGCTACACAATCACCAAATAACAGAAACCACATCACTTGAGAACTACAAACAGCAGCAATAATTAAATGGATAGCGTATGTAACTGGAAGAGAAAATAATAATATAATCAAGATATTAACTTTCCATACCACTTGAAATAAAGGTTAGGAATGCTGGAAAGAGCGATAACATCTAATGGATTTGACAAAACTTTTTTTCATAAAAAATCTTATAAGAGAAATATTATATAACTTTTAACTGAAAGCAGTATTGGCTGCTTGGTTAGTGAATGCCAAATGTTTTCTTATAGGGAAACGGCTATTATTACCATTATCATTTCACTGAATCAGACTTTAAAAATCGATACCGTTATCAATTTATTTCACTCTTTCTTTCTTTTTAGAATCACATATATACATCTAAATGATGTTTGCCAGAATTTTAAAAATAGTTTAGAGATTTATTTTGTCTGCTGCTATACCAATAATTTGTGCGCAGGGGACAGACAAGCCCTTACAAGGCTTAACGTACGTTTTAACTAATTAGGGAACATGCAGAACTCTAATAAGATAATAAATATATGGTAACCAAAAAATTCGTTGCCGTGGTATGTAAAGAAGTGATCACTGATACTGAAATGAGTGCGTTACGTGCCGGGAAAGCGGTAGGGCGTGGTGGCATTGCTCTTGGCCAATGCAGGTGCGTTGCGCACACACATCGGTCATAGCTCGAACAGCGGCGAGGTTGTCTGTTTTATGTCTTTAAGGTGGGATTGTCCGCAGCCGCATCAAGTCGCCGAATATGTCAAGCCTTTGGGAATAATGCTGTAAATGAACGCACGGCCAGGCATTGGTTCTAGAAGTTCCGGTCGAGAGATCTGTCCTTTTGTGATGAAACCCGCTGTAGTTGATCACATGTCCTGGATGATGAGTCCCTGAAGACGGTCATGGTGAACGACAACAGCCAAACCTTGTGGTGAGCTTACCAAACTCTTCCAGGTTTCTGATGAAACAGTCAGACTTCACTTGTACCGCATAAGAAAGGTGTACAAGTTGAGCAAGTGGGTACCCTACTCACTATTGATAGCCAATGAGTGACAGGCTGTTTCTATTTGCTTTCTCGGCACTGCAACGTACCCATATTTGATCGAGTGCTTACCCGTGACGAAAAGTGGGTCCTGTATGACACTCCCAAGTATGTTAGACATTGGTCGTCACTCCGAGACCCTATGCCTCATACATCAAAACCATCTCTACATCCACTCAAGATCATGCACTATATCTGGTTGAAGAGTCGACAAGTGGTGAAACCATCAGTGCGGACCTGTACTCGCAGCAGTTGGAATATGTACATCAGGTACTAAAGTAGAAGGAGCCAACATTGGATAATCGCAAGGGTATACCCTTCTTCCATGACGGGAATTCATGTGGCCCGGTGGTCAAGGATACCGTACGGCGACTTGGTTGGGGCACACTGTGCCTGTCACAGATTACTAGCTCTTCCGTTTTCTGGACAACCACCCTCGTGAGAAATACTTGGCAAACTAGGCAGATTGTGACATGCACTTACAAACTTCCTTGTGTCCAAGACCACCTGATTTTGACCACCAGAGCATTGCGCAGCTGGAGGTATATTGGCAAAAGGTTTTGGAATCCGATGGGGATTACTTTGTGTCAAATTTGCCGTATAACTTTTTCTAATAAATCAAAAACGGTAATAACTTTTGTTTTGGTTTGTTTTGTTTTGTGGCATATCACCCTCAATGGGTTATTTAATGTCGACAAGATTTTTATTGCTGGTAATATTTTTTTCGAAAATGTATGGTGGTAATATCTTTTTTTAAATGTAATGATGATAATACATTTTTAATGTATTGCTGATAACATATATTACAAAAATGTATGGCTGATAATATTTTTTCTTCAAAAATATATTTCTGGTATTAAAACAAATTTTTACACCTTCATAGTGTTTTGACCCCAATTTGGGGTTAACTATTTGCCCATAGTTGGGACCTTAACACGTGCTACCACCCCGGGTGAGGATGGACCTGAGAACACCAGCAATTAAGAAGTGGTTCCACGCTTCCCAAAACCTCCTGATCAGAGGCCTTCCTGTCAGATGTAGTTTATCGTCTTACCCAGGACGCGGATGTAGTTTATCGTCATACTGAGGAGAGCAATAGCTTTTTGGTTACATTTAAATAATTGCATTATTGTCTTATCGTTATGGGTTTCTTGTCTTCAGATATAGTAACCTATGGTTGAAATGGAAAACATGCAGGTCGGTAAGAGCTAAGTTGATTAGTTTTACACGTCAAGTGTTGTTGGATTATTGAATTTTGCATAGCACACCTAGTAAGAATCGAACTCGCTACTCAGTCTTCATGGTCAATCAGACAATCTCTTTGTAGTTAGGTTGATTTTACGATATGACAATTCTTGTTGCTTTATTTAATGTCAAATTTTGTATGGGACATCCAATGAGGATCGAAGTCACTACTCCGTCATAATGGCTATTTAGACCAGCTTCGCTAACCCTTATCCTATTTAGACTACGGCCACGTAACGTGGAAACATCGGTTCACGTACCATCAGCGAAATTAAGCAATGTCGAGCCCAATCAGTACTTAAATGGGTGACCGCTTGGGAATATAAGGTGGTGTAAGCTTAGATGTGCGGTTTGTGTAATGGATAACGGCTCAGAATTATTAATCAGAGAGCCAAGTTTCAATTCCCGCTGGATTCGTTATATTCACTTATTCGCAAATACACGTGGGAAAGTTATGAATACACCTCTTCTCCCCTCAGCTATGGGTTAATTAGTAAGATGTCTATCACTAAACCATTATAATCTAAAAAGGATTCTTATAATCTAAAAGTATTTTCTGGCTTTAAATAACCTGCAATGGGTTGATAAGTCGTAAGAAACAAATCAATTAGTCAATGAACATTACCCTATTTAGTTAGGTTAGAATGATTTTACATGTCAGTCATTGTTTATTTAATGTCGATTTTAGTATAGGGCACCTAGTATGGCACTCACTATTCAGTTGTACTGGTAATCTAGACTAGCTTTGTTAACCATTAAAATGTTTAATTAGGGTAGGTTGATTTTACGCCATGACAATGTTTATGATTTATTTCAGGTTGAATATCGCAAGCGGCACTCAGTAAGGATGAGAATCACTTCTCAGTTGCAATGGTCAACAAGCTTAGCCTCGCTAACCGATGACTAGTTTAGTTAGTTTATGTTGATTTTATGACATGCCAATCTATGTTAGTTTATTCAATGTCGAGTTTTGTATAGGACATCCACCGAGAATGGAACTCACTACTCAGTCGTAATAGTCAACAAGAGTTGCATCGTTAATCATTAGCTCACGCCAAGGTGCCTATAGAATTGATTTCAATTATATGTCACTGGATTAATGTCATATCCGCGTCGTCAGTTTTTTTTTTAATGATTTTTATGTTTCTCATAGCTTGTCTTCAGCCAAATGATGTTATACTTCAGCTGCTTTCAATTGCATCTGTTTGATACTAAGACTTGCGAGTTTTGTTCTGAGATATCACTCTTCGCCTATAATGAACTCCTGAGTTTGTCATTCATTCTTGATAGTCATTTAATTATATATATATATATATATATATATATATATATATATATATATATATATGATGTAAAGTCTCAAACACTAATACACCCCTGGTCAAAATCTTAAGACCAGATACAAAAGGGTTAAAAATAATATAAAATACTGTTACTTTAATCAAAATATATTTGCGAAACATTTACATTTAATTAAAAAATGTAGTTTATCAACAAACAAGTGAACATTTTAAGATTTTAATTGATTAATTTAAACAAACATTGAAAAAAGGATTTTTTTGGTTGGTCATAAAGATAAGACCATATAAATAAAAATAGCAAATACATTTTGATTTGTAGCTCTGATGAATTGGAACGTGATTACGATTGCAATGTAATAAATGATAAACATGGAATATTAGTGTTTGAGTCTTTTATATTATATTCTTGCTATGTCTTGTACATTGAGCTCTATCTGGATTATATCCTCTTGGGAATTTATAAATATATATATATATATATATATATATATATATATATATATATATATATATATATATATATATATATATATATATATTTATATTATTACTATTTTGAAAATAAATAAATAATTGTTAGAATTCTTTTTCTATCCTTTGCAAATGATTCAAATTTTAGTATGTTATTATGGATGATAACGACTACCAGTTGTCAAAATTTCAGCTTTTCACAGTTGTTATTTCTAACAAATATTAGGTTTTAAAATTTTGTCCCTTAGTTTTGGACGCTACTATATATATATATATATATATATATATATATATATATATATATATATATATATATATATATATATACTGACCACTAATATTATCTATCTATCTATCTATCTATCTATCTATCTATCTATTATTTCAAACTTTATTAATAGTGAATATTCATATTTGAAATAGACGGCCATTTCATTTCTTACTTTAAACGGTGTTATTTTATGTCTATCGGCCTGTGTATTTGAGAAATCTTAATAAAGAAAACGTGATCTCCGTCAGGTATTGTACCTACGTTCCCCTTTGTAGGGGAAACCCCCGTTTGATCCGGTGAGCTTTACCGGTCAGCTACGCAGAGCGCCGAATTCCAGCATGGCTCTATTTTCCCTTTTTAAGGAAAGCGCACTTCCTCACTGAGATATTTTCTGGAAAGTCATCGAAAGCCGATAACTGCCTAGTTTCATATTCGAAACAAAAACAAAGCAATTTCTAAAGAATTAATGGATTTATTTTTAATCCGACATTTTTATTTCTTCAAACGTTATTATAGTGGATACTCGTACTTGAAATAGACGCCCAGTTTTTATCTCTGTGTATTACGTCTATCGGCCGTAAATCTTTCTCTAAATTAGAGAAATCTTAATAAATAAGATATGCTTTTCAACAGGGATCGAAACTGCAAACCCCTTTGTAGGAGAAAACACTGATTGATCCGGTGTGCTTTAACACTCGGCCACGAAGAGCTTTATATGCACTTTCTGTCTCTCTCTATGTTGTTGTTGTGTTATTATCGTACGCTTAATGGTAGCATTGATGACGTCAAACTTATATGTTCTTACGTATCACGCTTTATAATTAGTGTAATAAAGATAGAACAAGATTAGCAGGCATGCTCTCATCTTTCCCTGACAAATAAACACATGTTTTGTTCCTGAGGATAATTCCTGTATAGTTTTGAACCGAAAATGTGCCCCCTTATACAAAAACAAGAGAAAATGCATGAAAAAATGATTAAATATTCTTATATTTGTATATAGGTTTATTCGACCAAATATCTGCCATTTTGTTCCACTACCATTCGCTATCTTTGAGGCAGCTTTATAATTCCATCCTCCAAGAACTTGGCATCTTTTTGGGTGTTGAAGTGGTTTGCACAGATTTCCAGATAATTAAAGTTCTTCCCATTAAGAGATTTTTGTCGAAATCATAATAAGTGAAAATCATGAAATGCAAGTTCAGTTCAGTATGCCAAGGATAATGGGAAATCTCAGGCATGCTGTACCAATTTCAGTAGTGTTTTTAAAGAGACGTGGGGTCTGGCGCTTTTTTTTTTTGACAGAAGACGACACCTTTCCGATTGGCCAATCCTGGATTCTTTTAATCGATGGCTGCCTTTAATCATCCCAACTTTCTCTGTTTTCAAAGTTTGATTTTGTGGAAAGAGTTCGTAACACAAAATGCCATTCCAGTCCTACTGGAAACACATCACTGGGTACGGAGGATGCAGTAGGACATCCCAGCCAAGCTGTAAGAATTTCTGTCGGATCTGAATTGAAACGTGAGGTCTCGTTTGTTCTGAAAGCAGACGACATCCTTTCCAGTTATCATTTCCGGGCGCTTCTCATTCTTTAATTCTTGTCTGTTAAGGTTAAACTGAGAACTACTTTTTTCCTGAAATCAACGTCTGATTTTGCGAAAGGAGCACGTATCACAAAATGCCCTTCCAGATACACATCCCTTTCGAATGCAGAACAGCTTTTGAAGCGACCAATGCTGGACATTTTCCCTTCTTCCAGGACATTTTCCCGCTCCGCATTGTTGCAAACAATTCATATTTGTCATCGTGTCTTTTTTTTTTTTTAATTGTTTTTCATAAAATAAAAATCGGTCGTTTTTGTTGAGTTTAAGTAAAAGAATAACAGACGGAAATACGGTTCATTCAATTTATGTCCGTTAAATCGTTATCACCGAGACATTGTAACGAATCACTTATCTGAATGTTTTCAAATGCCTTACATCGCTGATATGAGATATGTTGATTGTCTCTGCGATGTGTCATTTCCTATAAACTGGATGATTTTTTTTTATCAGTCTTTCCATATGGTCATCATCAACGACCGCACCGCAGGTTTGACGGAACGTTCTGGGTTTTCGACATAAAAATTTCCACTTTTGAACGTAGAAAACTACTCCCGAACAGTACTCTAAGCTTGGCACCATCTCCATAAAGGGCACATATCTTTTCATCGATTTCTGCCTTTAATCAGCCCAAGTAGGAACAGTACTTGACTGAATTCAAGGTCTGATTTAGCGGAAGGAGATCGTAACATACAATGCCATCCCAATCCCACCAGATACACAGCATTATCAATTTCGTGTGTAAATCGGTGTTTGGCGTGGTTAATGGTGATTCATTTCGTTCTCTTCAGCATATTCTTTGCTCCCCATTGTCGTAAAGAATCCACTTTTCGTCGTCTTTGATCACTTTTGTTTTCAAAACAGGTAGTTTGTGATATTCACATACTCAAGTGTTCTCAAATGTCATGAGATATATGGAGTATCTCTGCGATATAGCGAGTCATCTTTTTTTACACCATCTTTTCAGCTAATCCGTTGGATTGCTGATGTTACGGAGGAGTGTATAGGTTTTGCACCCAATTTTGTTCAACCATTGGCATGGTTCCTTATCACAGAACTCTGGTGCATTATCAGATACTAGCATTTTCAGAATTCCATTTTGTGAAAATATGATTCTTGATGCTTCCTTGATACTTCTTTTGTTGGAAACCTGTATTATTTCTGGCCAGCCTGAATAGAAATCTACCAGTATTAATACTAATAATCCCAATCCATTAACATGGGAATGATCCATGTGTACTCTGTCCCGAGGTTGGGACTCTTTGGTCCATGTAAGTGTTTTTTTTCTATCTAAATGTTTTTCGTTGCACATAACTAGCAATAACTGAGATGTACGAAAGACGTAATTGCGAGATCGATCCCTGGGCATGGTAGTGTAGACGGAGATTCAGTGGAAAATGGGTTAAGAATAGCTGAGCAGTACAAAAGATGTGATTGTGTGTTCAATCCCTTGGTCAGGTAGCACAGACGAAGACTTAATGGAATCTGGGATAGGAATAACTGACCTGTCGTAATTGTGAATTCAGGTAGTACAGATGGAGATTCAGTGGAAACAGAGCAAGCAGTAACTGAGAAGTACGAAAGATGCAATTGTGAGATCGATCCCTGGGCCAGGTAGAACAGACGGTGATTTAGTGATAACCGGGCTAGCAATAACTGAGCAGTACGAAAGAAGTAAAGGTGTGTTCAATCCCTGTAGTGGGTAGTAGAAAATGAGACCAGTGGAATGGTGACTAGCAATAATTGAGCTGTACTAAAGATGTAATTGTGAGTTCAATCTCTGGGTCTGGTAGCAAAGATGGAGATTCAGTGGAAACAGCGCTAGCAGTAACTGAGCAGTACTAAATTTTTAATTTTGAGTTCAATCCCGGTGACCGGTAGTATAGACGGAAGTTCAGTGGACACCGAGCTAGCAATAACTGAGCAGTACCAAATATATAATTGTGAGTTCAATCCCTGGGAGATGGAGATTCAGAAGAAAACTGGCTAGCCCTAAGTGGGCATCAATAAAGATGTGATTTTGTGTTCAATCTCTTGGCCAGGTAGCCTAGATGGAGAGTCACTGGAAACCGGGCTGGCATTATCTGAGCAATACTAAAGTTGTAATTGTGAGTTCAATCCCTGTGCTAGGTAGTTCAGACTGAAATTCAGTGGAAACTGTGTAGCAACAATTGAGCAGTACTAAAGTTGTAATTGTGAGTTAAATCCCCATGATAGGTAGTACAGACGAAAATTCAGTGGAAACCAGGTTTGCGGCAACTGAGTAATACTAAAGATATAATTGCGAGTTCAATCCCTTGTCCAGGTAGTACAGAAGGAGATTCAGTTTAAAGCTTACTAGAAATTATTGAGGTATACTAAAGATTTAATTGTGAGTTCAGTCCGTGAGCCAGTTGGTATCGATGGTTATTCTGTAGAAAGATGACTATCAATAACTGAGTTGTACCAAAAATGTAAATGTGAGCTCAGTCTCCGACCCGGGGAATCCAAACACAGATTCAGTGGAATGAATGCAGGCAATAACTAAACAGTACGAAAGACGCAATTCCCTTTTCAATGCCTTCACCAGGGTGGTACAGACTCTGACTCAGTGGAAATAGGACCAGCAATAACTGAGCCCAACTAAAAAAAAAAAAAAATGGCATAAGACGATCTACTCCCAGATATCGACACCATAACATCAACAACTTACACCTGTAGATTAAATGAAGCGTTCAGTTCGAAATTCCCCTGAGGTTACCCGGATCGATAGGCGACTGAAGAAGGCCGGAGGAGACAACCACCGAAACGTTTTGATGATCACTTGAACATTGATCCAAATGTAAATAATGGTAAATCCTCATGCTACAAATTCAAACTGAAAATGATCGAATCGTTCAACTGTGATGAGCTTGACTGAATTTTCACCACGGTCCCAACAGGTCTATCACTTTCAATTATTTGTTGATGAACGCGTTTAATTATTAATTAGTGACAAGAGAGAAGCCTAAATAAAATTCGGTATCGAATGACTCCGATTTCGTTTCACTTGGACAGGCTGTAAACGGTCGAACAAAATAAGATCTGGACATTGGCTGAAAACAGCGAAATGGAAGGTGGGAGGGAGGGGGTATTAAATTGGACAAAAGAGATAATGTTATTTCGCATGTGTAATTGTCATTTCCTGATTGGATCATCGAAAACATAATTTATAATTAATTTCTTTTCTTTGAATTAATCGTCTCCCTTTCTTCGTTGATTAGAGCAGCAGTTCACAGAGTTTTTATTTTATTCATAATTTCTGTTGTTTTCGCAATTCACTTGACGTATACTTTCTTTCTATTGTCCGTTATGTTTTCTTTCTTTCACGTTTTTCTTTTGTTTTTAATTTCCTATCTTTCCTTTCTTTCATCTTCTTATCTATTTCTTTCTTTCTTTCTTTCTTTCTTTCTTGTTTCCTTTGTTTCATATTTTCTTTTGTTTTTAATTAATTTTGTGTGTGTGTGTGTTTGTTTGTTTGTTTGTTTGTTTGTTTCTTTCTTTCTTTCCATTTGTTCCAGCTTACTTTCTTTCTAATTTAATTTAATTTAATTTAATTTCCTTCTTTGTTTATTGTTTACTTGTTTGTTTCGTTCTTTGGTTTTATTTCCTTTTGGTTTCCTTCTTTCACATTTTTCTTTTATTTTCCTTTTATCTTCTTTCTTTCTTTCTTTCTTTACTACCTCTTATTCATCTCCTTCTTTCTTTCTTTCTTTCTTTCTTTCTTTTTTTACTACCTCTTATTCATGTACTTCTTTCTTTCTTTCTTTCTTTCTTTACTACCTCTTATTCATCTTCTTTCTTTCTTTCTTTTTTCTTTACTACCTCTTATTCACCTCCTTTCTTTCTTTCTTTCTTTCTTTCTTTCTTTACTACCTCTTATTCATCTCTTTCTTTCTTTCTTTCTTTCTTTCTTTCTTTACTACCTCTTATTCATCTCCTTCTTTCTTTCTTTCTTTCTTTACTACCTCTTATTCATCTCTTTCTTTCTTTCTTTCTTTCTTTCTTTCTTTCTTTCTTTCTTTCTTTCCTACCTCATATTCATCTCTTTCTTTCTTTGCTACCTCTTATTCATCTCCTTCTTTCTTTCTTTCTTTCTTTCTTTCTTTCTTTCTTTACTACCTCTTATTCATCTCCTTCTTTCTTTCTTTCTTTCTTTACTACATCTTATTCATCTCCTTCTTTCTTTCTTTCTTTCTTTCTTTTGTCTCATCTTTTTTTTCTTGCACATTTTTCTTTTGTTTTTAATTTATTATCTTTCCTTTCTCTCCTTTTATCTTGTTTTTCAGTCTTTCTTTCGAGTTTAATTTAATTTTTCCTACTTTTTCTTTCTATCTGTCTTTTTTTCTTCTTTTAACTCCTCTTTTTTTCTTTCATCCTTATTCCTTTATATTTTGTTATCTCCTTAATTTTCTACGATTTTTCTCGCAACCCTTAATTTAATTCAAATTGGGTTTGTTTTATGTTTTTTACAAAAATAAATAAATAAAAATAAGCAAGCAAAAAAAAAAAAAATCTCTTGTTCAAATTTTTCCTCCCATGCTTTTTCTCTCTTATTTAATTAATTAAAGTAATTATAGTGTCCTGACAATGATGTAAATAAACATTGAAATATCATCAAAACTAGTTACACCATCTCGTTTGTTAATTAAAAACGGATAAACTGCAAGTATTTTTTTTTACAGTTGCTTTAAAGTATGGATGTACAGATGGTGTAATGGTTAGAATCTCGGAACGAGAAATTGGCGACGCGTGTTCGTATTCCGGCCGAGTTCGTTACATCCACTTTGACACAAATACCCTTAGTAAAAGGTATGAATCAGTCTCTTACCCACCCCAGCTATGAGTTAAATAGTACGACAGGCTGGACTAGATAGCCATGCTTATTCGCTAGTATAGTAGGACAATTCTGAATTCAAAACCATGGGACACATAATTAAACTGCAACTAACATCCGCTCAGCATCGTTGCAGTATAACAACTTTAATAGTATTGACTATAGGTTTTCTCTATGAGTTTTGAAACACAAATGAACCTTGACAGATAGGCTGAATATAAAAAATTACACTGATTCGCAGGAAGCCTTCACATTGAAACAGTGCGGATGAGGATTTACGGTTTGGTTTGGTTTATCCAGACCTTTAGCGTGAATCATATACTGCACAGGCAACCGTTGCTTTACCGGAAGTACTCAGTTGTTATCAATATTCATGAAAATGTGCTTACTGCTGCAACTTAGAGCCATAAAGGTTGGGGACCTAGTTTGAACCGAATTCAGCAGAGAAAAACTTTACACAACCAGATTACCATAATCATTCGTATAAATCGGTAGAAGTATAAGACGCAGGTAAAAAAAAAAATCAGAGAATTATTTTCATGTATAAAGCGCTCCTGATTTTAGAGCAAAGGAAATGACCAAAAACTATGCAAAATTGAGAGAAAAAAAGACCCCCCCCCCGAAAAAAAAAACAGAAAACGGGATATTTTGTTCATTTTTGTGATTCGTAAGCATTGCGAAAACGTGATAATGAGTCTTGCGTGAGAAGACCACTAAATCGCCAATGCACATTGAGGAAATATATCGAAATGAAATTGAATGGGTACTCGAGGAGTTTCGGGACCAGAACCGGCCGTGAATAGTTAGAATCCGCGAATACTTGTCCCCACGCACTAAAAGTGCTTGCAAGTATCAAACCCCATATGCCTTAAACTTTCATCCTAAACACTTTAGAAACATTTCAGACACTTTAAAAAACATTTTTGAAAAATAGTACTGGTGACCATACACTTAGCGTAAATTTTCTTTCATACGTACAGTAACCGTTTTTAATTACACATAGATCGATACAACCATTGAAAATACTGTATAAAATATGCGTAACAAGACATAAAACATAAAGTTTAAAACATTTTCTAAAAACAGATCTGTGATGATGCCCCCAGACTTAGCATAAGCCACTTTTAAGACCCCTGTCGCAGCCCCTAACATAGCCCAAGCACTATGCATGTTTTTGCATTTGTTTTTTTACAATGAAGATAAACAATTCTGCCAATTTTTATCATAAAAATAGGTTGTTATATGTTTTAAGTCACTTAAATAACAGGAAAATAATACAAGAATATTTTAAATGTGTTCTATTGAAAAAAAATACGCAAATCGAGGGAATTCTCAGCGAATAATTTGTACATGTTTTTCTCAAAAAAACACGCGAATATTCGGGGGTCCCGAGAATAACAAGTACATATGTTCTAAAGAAAAAATCCGCGTATATATGAAGCCGTGAACGCTGAAACGCGAATAAGCGGGGACTCATTATAAATATTAATGTTTATATAAATGAATAAATGTTTGATTTGTTGATTTTAATTTTTTTTTTTTGAAAATCTGAGTTATTTCTTTGCATTATTTTGTATTTTTTTCTCAGTTCTACACTAAAGTATAAGATGCAGTAGATTTTGGGGCACGATTTTGAATGTAAAAACCTAAGTCTTATGCACACAAGATTACGATAGTTCTTTCGATGCTTCTTGTGGGTCATTTGTTAGCGTACTGAGTATGATCTACATGGGATATCCAATTTATTAGGAACCTATAGAATATTGTTCTGCTTGTTTCTAAACTTGCAATTGTTAACACAATTTTTTGACCGATCCATTTTTCAGGTGTCATTCGACCCCTCCCCCCAGAGACAGAGAGACAGAGAGAGACAACAGACGAACCTTTTATATCCAAGGAAATATTGAATTACTAATCGCAGCTTAAATGTGAATCAAGGCCGCATGTATGGAAACCTCGCTGAGGATCGAACTCATTTCTTCTTCTATGTGCGGTATTCTTTTAGTACGTTGACGATCATGACTCTCCTCAAGTTCCTATCCTTTGTAGCTATTAATATTTTTTTCTTTTTCTTATCTCTCCTAAATTTTGTTCCGCCATCCATTTACTCAAGCTCGTTAGGTAGGTAATGCGTTGTTTTTTTCCTTTGTCCCTCTTGTCTTCAGTTTGTCCTGTGAGTATCACATTTTCTAAGCCCTCTTTCCTCATAATGTGCAATAGAAATTTCAAATGTCTCTTCCTGATGTTAAGTATGTGTTCTTTTTGTTTCCATTTTCTCTAAAACTTTGTTGTTGCTCACATGTTTGGTTCATGGTATTCTCAGCATCCTTCTGTAGACCCACATTTCTGTTGTTTCAAGTCTCTTCTTCATATGTGAGATTATCCAGGATTACTCAGTCATAATTGACCTAGCGAGAGAAATTTACTCACCATTAGACCACGTCGAAATGCGCACACCCAAGGAAATAATGATCTACTAAGCGTAGCATAGAAAGTAAGATAAAGTAGACAATACAGAGTGAGGTTCGAGTTCACTACTTCAGTCATAATTGATCTCAAGAAACAAACTTGCTAGCCATTAAACCATATTGAAGTGCCGCGCTCCCCAAAATACTAAGCTAGTGACGAAAATTAGTTATTAATATCCATAACGGACCTAACCATTTCTACGCCGTTTCTTACAGAAAGTTTCCAAGTGATTCCAAATAATAACTAAGTTATATGATTCCCCAGCATCCATTTTGCTAAGCAAGAAAACTACATATTGTTGAAATCCGTACTAGCTCAGTTTGACTTACACACCTGATCGAGTGGCCGATATATGCCGCCTCTTTCAATTTTCCTACACTCCAGCGGCGCTCCTTGTCATTTAAATGGTCTTCATTCTCGTAAGTGTAATGCGTACCGTTCTCTATCTAGTTATGTTTCACCAAGTCAATTCACATCTGGATTTATCATTCTTATGTTTCCCGAGTTTGACCTTAAAAATAGCTGATCCCCCACAGCTTATTCCATTATTCCCATTACAGGCTACCTCATATTAGTTAAGTGGAACATGCAGAAGCTGGATCACAACCACGAATTACATAACAGAAGAAACAACTAATATGAGTTATCTCCCCTAGCATTGACATTCAAATAACAGAATACTTTTGTGTACTGAATAAAGGTACGAATTAAAATCCCCAAAAGGTCAGACAGAAAATGGCCAGAATATTGTGACTATTATAATCAAGATGAGGACAACAGTTCGAATGGATTACGACATATGAATGATAATACCTCATAAAAATTCAGGAAGAAGTGATCGATTTGGTAGTCATTATTTTCACTAAGTGCTTTCATCTCTCTCTCTTTTGCTCTCATTCTTTACATATTTTACTCATTCTCTACGTTTTTCTTTATATCTTTTCTTCATTGTCTTCCTCTCTTCTTTTTTCTTTTTAATTTTCTACTTTTCTTTTTCTTTTTTATTTCAACCCTTTCTTTTTCTTTACTTCTTTTTTCTTCTTTTTCTTTTTCTTTTTTCCTTTTTTCTTTTTAGCCTTTTTTCTTTTGTTTTTATTCTTTTTTCCTTTTCCTTTTATTCTTTTTTTTTATTCTTTTTTCTTCCTTTTCTTTTTCTTCTTTTTACTTCTTTTTCTTTTTAGCCTTTTTCTTTTCTTTTTATTCTTTTTTCCTTTCTTTTTATTCTTTTTTCTTTTTCTTCTTTTTACTTCTTTTTCTTTTTAGCCTTTTTTTCTTTTCTTTTTATTCTTTTTTCCTTTTCCTTTTATTCCTTTTTTTTTAATTCTTTTTTCTTCTTTTTCGTTTTTCACTCTTTTCTTCTTTTTTTACTTTTATATTTTTCTTTAACTTTTTTTTTCTTTTTTCTTTTCTTCTTTTTACCAGATGGTGTGAAAACGGAGAGCCGGACTCGAATTACAGTCGGATTCATTGCATTCGCTTAGGTGTAAATACCCTCGGGGAATTTATGAACGCACCTATCCCTTAAGGTCTGGGTTAAATAGTAGAACTCGTATTTGAAAATATTATTGTCATTCTAAAAAGATATCGCAAATAAAAATAATTATTTTTACAATCCAAATATTTCAGCTTTAATTAACCCACAAGGGTTGATAAACCTTAAAAAATATAAAATTTCGTTTTTCTTATTATTTATTGCATCTTCTTTCTGTTTATTTTCCACTTCCTTTTTATATTTTTTTACTTTCTTTTCTCTTTCTGTGATATTGTCGACTTTTCTTCCTTTTCCTTTAATTCTTTTTTGCTTTTTCTTCTTTTTCATCTTTTCCTTCTTTTTCTCCATTTAAAACAAATAATCGACATGCTACACCCTCTCTTATGCTTTTCTTCTCACCTTATCTAATAATACATTAATTAAAAGACGTCCCCAAACTTCTCACCAGGCCTGATTTGGCACCACAGCTCCACTTTTTAACTACTTGCGCATTCACAAGATCTCCCCTTTGCTCCGCCAGTTATCACAATGTTGCACTTGATTCGATCAAACCTGGATCAACTTGACCAGACCTGAATCAAGTGATCCGTTGGCTTCGGTTATACGTGTTGTAAGTTGATATCACGTGAATAATTCAACTGCAAAACGAATCAATTTCTACTCTGTCGTATTTTGACCAGGTTTTGCGACATTACCAGAGAAAGCAAAACAGTCATGTCTTTAGATAGGACTAGAGAAGATTTTTGTTGATATTCAGCTCACCAGTACGGCTTTCGTATGGCGAAATGGACCCTATCAGAAATAGCATAGGCACGAATAATAATAATAATAATAATAATAATAATAATAATAATAATAACGTTTCTGAATGACGTCAGTCTAAAACTCGAACAGGAAATATAGATGAAGGTTCTGGGACATTTTCGGATAAAATGAGCCATGTAATATGAAACAAAGGGATCAAGTTACTGCTTAATCATTTCATAAAATGATCCCCCAATTAAAAAATAATCAAGCAAATTCGATTATGTGCTTTATTCTATGAGAAATTACAAGGTTTCCTATATGCCAGGAAATAAATTAAAATTTAATGTAGAAGAAGGCTTTTATTGTGATCACTTTGGGACAGGGTCTTTTAGATAACAATAACAGGTGAATAACATTCATTAAAAAAAACAAAAACAAAACAATGAAGATTTATAGTGGGTTATCAGTTATAGGGAAGTGTATGAGTGTTGAAACAGATTAGTTTGATTTGGCCTTGTTAGTTAGATAGCCCACCATAAGATGGGCTATAAAACAAGAAAATCAAATTGTAAAGTGAAACAACAAATTTATATACATATAAATCAATTTAGGTTTCTACAAATAAAATTAATGTATTTTGGTTGATAGAAGGTCGTCAAAATGTTTGTAGTAGTCCTTGCAAGAATGAGTTTATGTGTACGTAGGCAGGAACGTATGTGTGGATGTATGTATGTATGAGCATTATCGTAGGGTAGGAATGTCTTTGAAGTAATCGCTCAGTCTTAAAATGTTCCGTTCGTTTATCAAATATAAAAGATGTGAGGGAGAAAGGTAAAGATAATAATAACGATCGTTTGACGGTTTGTCAATGGACGTGTTACTATGCTCGTCTCCTTCTCTCTGGTGACAGGCGAACTTGCCCGTCTTTTATTTTGTTTGTGGGGCTTGTAAAGGTCATTTGGGAATTCACTCCCGGATATGATTCGGGCCTTTCCATTGGACGACAACCAAAATTCGCGTCGGCTCGCGAAAAGGTCCGTAAAAGAATTTGTTTCTGAGAATTGAAGATTATTTGAATTTTGTTTTTAAATGTTTGCTAGTTTTCTATTGGCCGAATAGCATTTCGCATCAAGGTATGAAATTTCACGAGTTTCGTTTTGGATTCGGTTTTGCGTGTGTTAAGCAAAGTTTATAAATTCGAGTCTTTTTAATTTCTAACAAAATCAATGAGTCAGTGCGTAGCATTTTAATTTTAAATCTAGATTTTTGTCTGGTTCACTACAGATTCTTCATCTATATACTCATCGTTAAATTTTCCAAGCCCTCCTTGACTTTCAGCTGTCGTTTCTTGATTTTGAGTATAAGGGCGTTTTCTGTTGCCATTTTCTTGAAGACTTCCTTGCTACTTACTTGCTTCGTTAATGGTATTCTCAGCATATTTCTGTAGAACCACATTTCTGCTGTTTCTAGTTTTTTTTCCTAATCTCTGAGAAGATTATTCAAATTTCACTGCCATATAAGATGTTTTAGAACAATTTATATTCATTGTTATAAATTATTATTAGCGATTTGATTGATTGATAAGTTTTCTATGGGTTATCATCCTTTTGCTGGTTATTTAAAGCCAGAAAATATTTTATATTGCAAGAATTATTTTTATGCTTCTGAAATAATAATGATTTAGTGATACAAGTCTTACTAGCATGGGGAGAAGTGATGTTTCATACATTTCCCAATGGTATTTTCTCGTAAGTGAATATAACAAACCCGACTGGAATTGGAACTCGGAGAGCCGAATTCCCACTTCGAATCGTTATCCATTACACCACACATACATTCAATCTTACAGCACCTGGTATTCAGAGGCGGTCACCTATCTAGGTACCGACCAGGCTCGATGTTGCTTAACTTCGGTGATCGTACGGTGACTGGTGTTTCATCGTAATATGGCCATAAGGTCGTAAGGGTTGTTTTCTAAGCCCTCCTTACTCATTATATGTACAACGAATTTTAGCTGTCTTTTCTTCATTTTGAGTATATGTTTTTTTTCTGTAGCCATTTTTCTTGAAAGCTTGTTACTTTCATAGAATTTTCAGTATCCTTCTGTAGAACCACATTTCTGCTGTCTCTACTTTTTTCCTTGTCTATGGGAAGATCGTTCAAATTCTACTGTCATAGAACAATTTATATTCATTTTCATAAATTACTATTAGCGCTATATTTAGAGGTTCATGAGAAATGATGATGGATTTTTTTATAAAAAAATTTTTTAATGATTTATAAGAATGATTATAAGAATGATTATAAATGATTTATAAGAAATGATATATAAGAATGATTATAAGAATGATTATAAATGATTTATAAGAAATGATATATAAGAATGATTATAAGAATGATTATAAATGATTTATAAGAATGATCATGAGAATGATTATAAATGATTTATAAGAATGATCATGAGATGATTATAAATGATTTATAAGAAATGATATATAAGAATGATTATAAATGATTTATAAGAATGATTATAAATGATTTATAAGAAATGATACATAAGAATGATTATAAGAATGATTATAAATGATTTATAAGAAATGATATATAAGAATGATTATAAGAATGATTATAAATGATTTATAAGAATGATCATGAGAATGATTATAAATGATTTATAAGAAATGATATATAAGAATGATTATAAATGATTTATAAGAATGATTATAAATGATTTATAAGAAATGATACATAAGAATGATTATGAGAATGATTATAAATGATTTATAAGAAATGATATATAAGAATGATTATAAATGATTTATAAGAATGATTATAAATGATTTATAAGAAATGATTTATAAGAATGATTATAAGAATGAATATAAATGATTTATAAGAATGATTATAAATGATTTATAAGAATGATTATAAATGATTTATAAGAAATGATATATAAGAGATGATGATGGATTAAAAACTCATTAAATCTTCAAAGAATTACTTTATATTTTGGGTACGAATTCTCAACGAGAGTTGTTCATTTTTTAAATAGGGTAATTTAGCCTTGCTTTTTCATGATAGCTTCCCGTAGCCAAATTGATATGACAAACTCGCTTTAAAAGTGATTTCCTTGATTGATAAAGGGAATATAAGTTCGATTCTTGTCTTGAGACACATCTTCTTTAGTAAGAATTCTAAACATCTAGGCCGGTAGACATTACTTTCACTATTTAAAAGAAAACACGAATGTCTACTCAAACACGTGAACCCACTAAATAGGAAAATATGTCGAATTAAAAAAATCCATTTAAATTTTTGAAGATTAAACTTGTGAAATACAAAAAGCCGAAAGAGAGTTCCACAAGCGAGAAGTACAAGAAAAGAAACCATTAGTATAGACCCTACGGTTATATCTCTCTATATATATTAAGTAATATGTATATATATATATATATATATATATATATATATATATATATATATATATATATATATATATATATATATATATATATATATATAAGACATTTTTATGTTTATACATTCTTTATATATATATATATATATATATATATATATATATATATATATGTGAAAATATATAGAAAATAGGAAAGAACTGGTTAGGTAAAGAATCCAAAGTTCCTTAGCATTTTTGTTATTATTTTAAAAAAATAGTACTCGATAAAGAAGTAGAGCATATATATATATATATATATATATATATATATATATATATATATATATATATATATATATATATATATTATGTGCCAAACGTCTAATGGATTGAGCTGGATCTTTTCTAATTGATTCCTTTAGCTCTAAGTTGAAATGAGAGATCCTTTTACCTGTTGTGACCTCCTAATCCAGTTTTCCTCTCTACTATTCCCTCTTTTTTAAAACTTATTCACCATTCTCTCGATGTTTCTTGCATGGACTTTGAAGATGGAAGCCAGATTATGAATGTTGGTAGCATTACTGAAGGCCTGAATGAACTTTTTTCTCTTACTATTGCTCAGTTGGGAAGACATAGTGGGGCTGACACAAAACGATTTTAACTTGTCTTCTTTCTAGCTGAATAACTCAAAGTGTTTTCAATGATTCTTACAACAAATTGTATCAAGATGGCTAAACGTCTTATATGAAAACCTGGTAAAAGAAACTCAGTTAGTTTAGTGTTTTTCTTTAGTTATATATACTTATCTATCTATCTATCTATCTATCTATCTATCTATCTATGTGTATGTTTATTTAGGCAGCATATCTTCAAAGATGTTTCATTGAATATATAGACATATGTCTACTTATATTTTTTTACTGTTCCTTTCCAATTTTCTAATCAATTTCTTGATATTAAGGTGAAATTTATCAAGGAAGCCGCGGCGAAAATAAAAAAACAAAAACTTGTATCAAAATCAACCAACCAATATTCAACAAAATTTATTCGAAATATAGATAGGACATATTAAAGTGCATATGATAAACATTTAATGCCATTTTACATTTCTATCAACTTCCGGTCAGCTCCCTTATATTGAAACGTTTGTTTTCCATAAAAATTCCATAACTGCAAAGGATTAATTTAAAATTTTAAAATAATTATAACAGATTATGTTTTTAAAAATCACCATCACAACGGAATGCAGATTTTATCGCAGTTACAATAAGTTTCTCTTTGTAATTTATCCCTGAAGATGAGCTTGGAAAAGATCGAAAGCACTTTCGTTAGAAAAAAATATGTCACCTCCCTTGATGAACTTCATCTTAACATCGAGAAAGTAATTAGAGAACTGGAAAGGATCAGTATAAAAATAAGTAGATACAGTATGTTTATGTTATTCAATAATATATATATATATATATATATATATATATATATATATATATATATATATATATATATATAATTTATTTTATTTAAACGTTATTTTTGATAGATACTCGTATTCTAATAGAAGCTGTATTTTTTAAACAGTATTTTTCACCCAACTAAATGTACCGTCAGAAACTACTTGTTAGAAATATATGTGCGTTCCGGCAGGATTCGAACCTGTACCCCCTATGGGAAACCGTCATTGGATTTGACGTGCTTCACCGCTCGGCCAAGAAAAAAAAATACTGTTTAAACCCCCCCCCCCAAAAAAAAACAGAGCTTCCACTCGAACATGAGTGTTCAAGAAAAATAAGGTTTAAACAAAATCAATTAAAAATAAAAATATGTCGGATTTAATACATTTCCTAAAATAAATTGTCTTTGTTTATTGTTAGGATAGGAAACAGAGCAGATATTGATGTTTCGTGTATCGGCAGAGAGTGTGTGCTCAAAAACACTATTTAGGCTTTGTTTGACCGTAAGTTCTACGTGGCCAAGCTGTTAGGCACGCTGATCAAATTACAGTTCCCCATAAGGGGCGTAGGTGCGAATAAATAAATAAATATTTATAGAGTAAAGAAAACACAGATAAATTTAAATTCAAAACTAGGTATTACCCGCCTGTTACTTAAGAGCTGGCAAACTTCGAATAGGATATGCTTGGTATAATAGATTAAATTCACAAAAGTTAATAGTTAAAAGTTTTCAAAAACAATTAACCACAGAAGAAAAAAATACAAAAAATATTCTAGTTAAAGACAACAAAACAAAGAATATTTATACAATGAACCCGAAGTCACTAAAATTTACAAAAATGCACCAAACTTGCACATTGAAAATATAAATGAGGAGGCGAAAAATATCATAGTCAAATTAAGTATAGGTGACATGATTCATACACAATGCAGTAAGCAAGCATTCTAACTATAAAGGACCCTTAAAATCAATCTCCCAATAATCTTTCATTTCGACTAATAAACCCAACCAAAATTGAATTGGGTAAAATTAGCCAGGAAATACTGAAAAAATATGCGACTTATCAAGGATCGCTACGCAAGCCAATCAATGGAAAGGCACAAGTGATTTCAGAAAATTAAAAATAAATATGTATTTATATAATATGACATAAAAATCTTTTTATCAATCAATATCTAAAAAAGAACTGCATGAGGCTTTGAATTTCGCTAAGAGCTTTGTAAATACAACACCTGAACGAATAGATATAATTTTACATTGCCGTAAATCAATATTATTCCACAATGGAGAAGCTTGAATTAAAAATATCAAAAAGAGCGACATCGATGTACCACAGGGTTTGTTTGATGGTGCTGTAATTTCTGAATAATGCCTAAATATTTAACATATAGTCAACAAAATAGTACACACAGACAACCATGGCCTGTATAGGGATGGCGGGCTGATGATCGTGCGAGACAAAAGAAGAGTCAATGACAATGTAAGAAAGATATTCTTCAAACTCCTCAAAAGCTTTGACTTTGAAATAGAGGTCGATATGAATAAGAAAGTTGTTCAATATTTGAATGTAGAATTAAATCTACAAACTGGCAGTGTCTCCCCATACATGAAACCCGACACAAAATTAAAATACGTGAATGCTGCATTCAACCACCCTACGAGTATAATAAAGCACATCCCTAAAGATACAGAGTCCAGGTTATCTAGAAATTCCTCGAGTAAAATAATTTTCGAAGATAAAAAGAAAGAATTTGAAAAGAATTTAAAAGAAGAGCATAAAACTAAATTGGAATTTAAACCTTAAATTTAAACAACAAATGAAGAATAATTCGAAGAAAAGAAAAAATATCATTTGGTTCCACCCCAACCTTTTAACTTAGAGGTTAAATGCAAAATAGAGAAAATATTACTTAATATGTACTTCCGCCCAAATTCCAAATTCCACAAAATCTTAAAAAAAAAACACAATTAAATTAAGCTACAGCTGCATTAGTAATTGAGAAACCATAATAAAAATACAAAACGTCAGGAACGTGCAGTAAGATATCGCCAACAGTGAAACATGTAACTGAAGAAATAAAAGTAAATGTCCACTAGATGGAGTTTGCAAAACGGAAGAAGTAATTTATAAAGCAGAAGTAAAAAAAAACAAAAAACAAATGGTCAGACCAAAATAAACGTAGGATGTACTGAAGGGAGAAGAGATGGTATAATCACAAGTCATCATTCACGATAGAAAGACTTAGGAATTCTACCAGACTAGCCAGCAATGTGTGGAAATTAAAAGAAAAAAATAACAAAGATCTGATTATAAACTGGGAAATATTTTTTAAAAAAAAGCCAAAACTTATAACAACCATAATGATATCTACAATCTTTGCCAGGAAGAAAATTTATCAATAACATTTCCAGGCCAGAAAAACCTTCAGAATGAGAGATCAGAGATACGATGCATACACACAAAAAAGTTCTTTTTGAGTTCTTATGAAACTGGATGAAAGTACGTACATTTCATATACCATCCACTCCAATACAATTTCAATAAACTTGCTTTTCTCCTTCCTTTCTGTTACCCCTTCGCATTTGTGCCTTTATTTTTAAATAATAAAGCGTTAGGAAATTATTTAGCCCAGATCGCCTGAAGATAGCGAAAGTTTGAAACCAAAGAAGCGTGGTAGATTGATTGCCTATTTTTTTTTTTAAATTTAAAAGCTCTGAATGTCAAATATTTATTTTCTTCATGCGTGTATTGCGCACTTTTTAATACTACTGTCTAATTCAACTCTGACCAATAATACTTTTATAATTATATATATATATATATATATATATATATATATATATATATATATATGAATGCATACGTATATGTGTATTTTCCACACATTCTTTCACATGGCACATCGTCAATTACACAATCTATTTTTGAAAATGTTGTCATCTTATACATGTTCATCCAAAAACAGATCAAATGAATTTGATTTAGAAATTTCAGTTCTGACTTCGTTACAAGATGTTGGAATCAACTTTAAAAAAATCATTGAATTGCCAAATTTAAATTCTATTCCTAATATACGAAATTAAATTGAAGTCGACGATCAAATTTGATTTAGAAATTTCAGTTCTGACTTCGTTACAAGATGTTGGAATCAACTTTAAAAAAATCATTGAATTGCCAAATTTAAATTCTATTCCTAATATACGAAATTAAATTGAAGTCGACGATCAAATTTGATTTAGAAATTTCAGTTCTGACTTCGTTACAAGATGTTGGAATCAACTTTAAAAAAATCATTGAATTGCCAAAGTTAAATTCTATTCCTAATATACGAAATTAAATTGAAGTCGACGATCAAATTTGATTTAGAAATTTCAGTTCTTTGTTAGTAGAATCCGAATACAAATAAAAAACTGATTTTCTTTCTTCACAGAGAAAAGCATTTGTTTGTGAAAATTTACTTCACTTTTTAGATTGCATCAAATATAATATAAATATTATTTCTAGCATTTTCTCATTTTCACCACTTTATAACGCCTACATAAATTTATTTTTACAATTAAACATTCATTCTTGTTTTGTTTTTGTTTTTTTAAACATTGCTAAAAAACACCGCGAGCCCACAAAAGAAATTGATTGAAGCTTATCAACTTGGGGAAAGCTGTAAGAAAATTTCCAAACGTTTGGCCGAGCTCGTTCCACTATCATATTCACCGATTATAAATGGGGAAAATAGTATGACATCAACTCTTGTATGATCAGGTCGTTGAAGGAAGATATCAACATGAAGGGGCGACTAAAATCACAAGAGAAGTTTCAGTCGGCAGGAAATCGAGCGTAAAAGATAACCAGACAAATAATTAGTACACGTTTCACCACTTTGGAGAACGTTTAACCGAGAAGGATTTTACGGAGGACGGGTCGCTCACGAGAAAAAAAAAAAAAAGAAAAAAAAAAAAAAAGAATGAAAGAAAGAAAGAAAGAAGGATAGAAAGAAAAAAATGACACTGTCGTAGAACATATTTTTATTAGATATATGGCACTTTGTAGAACGTTTAACCGAGAAGGATTTTACGGAGGACGAGTTGCTCACAAAAAAGAAAGAAAGAAAAGAAGGAAAAGAAGGAAAAGAAAGAAAAGAAAGAAAGAAAAAAATGACACTGTCGTAGAACATATTTTTATTAGATATATGGCACTTTGTAGAACGTTTAACCGAGAAGGATTTTACGGAGGACGAGTTGCTCACAAAAAAGAAAGAAAGAAAGAAAGAAAAGAAGGAAAAGAAGGAAAGAAAAGAAAGAAAGAAAAAAATGACACTGTCGTAGAACATATTTTTATTAGATATATGGCACTTTGTAGAACGTTTAACCGAGAAAGAAACGGCATATAAAAGAAGTATTGGAAAAGTGGTTTGCTCTAGTATTCACCAATGTGACATGACAGTAACAATATACTTATATTTTATAATCGGACAGAAGGCAGGGATACTAAGTGGACAAACATTGTTATGTTTTACAAGGGATAAGAAATTGTGGCGAGATGTGATCATCAACGTCCTGAAAGAACAAAGCAAATAAGAGCTATAAAATATCAAGATCTCTCTCTCTCTCTCTATATATATATATATATATTAGGTTGGTGCAAAAATAATGTCGGTTTTTGACGTTACGTCAAAAACCGACATTATTTTTGCACCAACCTAATATATATATATATATATATATATATATATATATATATATATATATATATATATATATTAATTACTTCAAATGGTATTATAGTAGACAATTGTTATTTGAAAGAGACGCACTATTCTTATTTTTATTTATTAAAAATTGTATTACGTCTATCAGCGCGTGCACACGAGAAACTTTTTATTTAGGTCTCTATTGCAAATAAGAAGTGTTCACTAAAATAACGTTTGGGGTAATAAAAATGTCGGATTAAAAAATAATTAATTAATTCTTCAGAAATATATATATATATATATATATATATATATATATATATATATATATATGCATGTTTCATTAAAAACGACAGACAAGGTACTACGGTTAAGCTTTTTTTTTAATTTCTATTGTATCGAATCATCATTGATAATAGTATAGCCGAAAGCGTTCGGGACTATAAAACATTTGGACAGTTTTTACATACTCTTTGTCCAGAAAAGAAAGCTCTTGTTCGAACACAAGAAAAATTAAATAAGAAGCTTAATCGTGTCTGTCGTTTTTAATGAAACATGCATAAACGAGGCATTGCTGCATATATATATATATATATATATATATATATATATATATATATATATATATTCATTTTCCTTTTATTTTCGACATTATATTTGTACCACTGATCTGCACCTTCAGGTCCTTTGTGTTCGTGTCTTATTCATGGTAACGTCGCTTTTTGTCGAGTCTTTTAAATACAAAGCATAGAGAAACACCATTATTATGGCCTGTGTGTCGGGAATCGGTGTTTTTGTCGGGTTAGGGAGGGTGATTTGCGACGTATTTGTGCGGTTGTTGGTTGTCAAACTTAAGAGAAGGCTGGAGGTGATGACTTCTGAATAAGCTTGTGGGAAGTCAGGTCACGGTTGGTGATCGACTGAGTGGAGACACAACGCATAACGGCTGTTGCGTTTGGTGAGGAGAAATCATACCAAGACCTGTTGATGATCGATTTACTGAAACCGAATCAAGTCAAGCGCCGAGCCACAGTTTCAGGTTGAAGTCACAATTTTCGGCTTACGAGATCTGTTCGCTTTTCTTTGCATGAAGGTAGAAACTGGGACAGGCTCTATTGTTCTGAAAAATAAATATCCAAGTTCACATTCTCGTCTCTAGCGCTAATATCTTTTAAGTAACATCTTCAGAATGAAACAAACCTAACAGAACATATCTCCTTTATTACTCATTTGGACAATCGTATAGTCTTGGACATATATCAGTAACAGACTGTGAAATAAACGGGAATTAATCCAATGTTAAGCACGTTTCCCCACCCCAAGTAAGATGATAATGCTATTGGAAAGCAGGGGTTGACAGGAAGTGAAAGGGATTGGGGAAGATTGAGGAAAGGCCAATAAAGGGACAGGGTTCAAGAAGACAGAAGATGGCGATTGACGTTGCATTTAAATATTTGAAGATTGTAGCTGGCAGGGAAGCAAGAAATCGGAAGGAAGTTCCATAGGTGAGAAGTGCGAGCAAAGAAGCTCTTAGAGTAGAAGTAGCGGTGCATTCGAGCTAGTTAAACAGTAAAATGGTGAGACCTAATTGCCAATCCAGTAGCCCGCTTAAATTCATGTTGACGAGGCAAAAAAAGCTAATCAGAACAGTTGCCATGAAAATATTTGTAGAAAAGACAGAGGGAAGCCACGTCACGTCGGTGAGAAAGTGACTGAAGTTGAGATGCCAGGTCAGGATCGATTACATTACAGACCCTTCTTTGGATTTTGTCAAGAATATCGAGCATATATGTACCAGCAGCACTAGACCAGATATGGCAGTAGTATTCAATGTACGGAGGAATGGTAGATTTATAAATATGCAAGATGGATTTTGATGAGAAAAATTTTCTGGTATGACACAGTGAACCAAATTTCCTAGCAGTAGACAAAGCAATTGATTCGATATAATCGCCCCGCTTCATGTTAGTGGAAACAGTGAACCCAAGAAAGCTCAGAGCTTTGCTTTGTAAGCTTGGTCTACTCTGGTAAGAGGCCACACAGTGAGGATCAATTTCAATACGTTAGGAGAAGGTCTGCAGAGCGATAGAACTAATTTCAACTTGTAACTAATTTAAACTCGGAACTAATTTCAACTCGATTTAAAAACCCTAACCTCTAACCCTAACCCTGACACATACTTCTGAGTTGAAATGAGTTCGAAGTTGAAATTAGTTCCGAGCTGAAATTAGTTCCGAGCTTAAATTAATACCGAGTTGAAATTAATTCTACACCCCGTTCTGCAAGCTATTATAATGTCAATACTAATATTAATTGTTTCCTTATAAGGAAATATCTGGCATTCATTGGCCGAGTAGCTAGTGCTACTTTCAGATGAAATTTATTAAATCTTTCAATATTAAAAATATTTTTTAGGAAAACAGCTTTCTCAAATTCACTAACTGTTATTGCTCTTTCAGTTACTGATGTTTTTTCCTAACTTATTATTTAAAGTAGTGTGGAACGTCAACACCTTGGTTACATCATTACCTTCTCTTTGAGTTACGTGTGCTGATCATTTTAGTTATTGCTGTTATTTAAATCGTTGTGGTTTCTGACATTTGGTACAATAATTTGTTGGTGATCCTGTAGCGCTAGTTTGTGAAGTTCGAAGAAGGATGATCCACGTCAAGACCTAAAAGGTTCATAGTTTTACTGAAGTTACCCGCGATATACCGTTTGCAACAGTATATTATCAAATACGTATGATAGTAATTCCCTTAATGAGGATTAATATCATATTCATAAACTTTTAGCGGTTGTTCGACTAGAAGGAGCTTTTTTTTTTAAGGAAAAAGACGTAAGATCTATAAGAACACATATCCAAGCCCCCAGAGAAGAGTGTATGTGTATGTGTGTGTGTGTGTGTGTGTGTGTGTGTGTGTCTGTGTGTACAAAACACACTCAAGGAAGTCCATCCTGGATCTGAAGATAAACTACAACCGGGAGCAAGGCCTCTGATCGGGAGGTTTTGAGGAGCGTGGAACCACCTCTTAATTGCTGTTGGTCCCAGGTCCACCCTGACACGGGGTGGCAGCACCTGTTAGGGTCCCAACTATAGGCAAATAGTTAACCCTTAGACTGGGGTCAAAACACTATGGAAGTATGAACATTTTTATGGTAAAAATACCAAGTATGGATTTTTTGAAAAAAAAAATTACCAGCAATATATTTTTGTAAAAGAAATTACTAATGCTCCCAAGAAAATTAAATGACCCATAAGTTGTTGATATGCCGTGAAGCACACATACTCATACTCCAAGGAAGTGGATTTGGGTTAAGCAAATTCATTATAGAGGGGAAATGGTAATCCAGATGGTATACCAAAGTATTATATATAGCGATTTACTAAGTATAATTTAGATGTAGCACAAGGCTGAAAGCATAGAGCATCAAGCAAGGATCGAACTCACTACTCAGTCGTAATTGATCTAACGAGACAAGTTTGCTAACTTTTGCACCAGATCGAAATGCACAAGTAATATATTGTGGAGATTAATAATTTTTGGTTCTTAACTATGTTAGAAATAGAGTTAAACATTTTGATCTAGGTTTTAACAAACCAGATACAGGCTCGGCTGGGTCGTTTAATATTAGGTTGGTGCAAAAATAATGACGTAATAATGTCGTTTTATGACGTTAAAAAACGACATTATTACATCATTATTTTTGTACCAACCTAATAAATCCCGATCAGAGGCTAGGTATATCCAAGATGAACACGTTTTTGATAAAGGCATTATATAAAAAATATTACTGAGGTGGGGGTCTTGCGAGACGATCTGACCGAAGTTGTATCGCTCTCTATTGCTCTTTGCACCTGAGGTATCCTTCACTTGGTTGGTGATCCGAAGCGCGCTCTGGGTCGGTAAAATATCTTTCTCGTTGTGTCTGGTTGATTCAAAAGAATGCATATGTTGTGGTGGCATGAAGAAGTCTATTGAGCACACCTTCAAATCTGCAGTTACGTGGTTGCTGGGTAAGCCTGCTGAAGGTTACATAAGCCACATGCTTCAAGGATATTTTTTTGTCTTTGTAGTCAGTTCTGTTTGCCGCAATGTCACTTGCTTTGTGGTTATTCAGCGTTTTACAAAGACTATGGCAATTTGTCTCACTTTTCTCACTATCTTTATGTATCAGCTTAAGAATAAGTTTCGGAATATATATATATATATATATCTATATATATATATATATATATATGAATAAAAAGACAAGGTAGAAAAACTATTCTTAGCCGACGCGTTTCGTCCTCTGGGGGACTTTATCAAGGTAAATGTAGGATTTATTTTGTTGCACTGTTCATCAGGTGGCTGAGAGGTCAGCCAAAAGATGTGGAGGACATACAGTGCCACAATTCAAAGTCTGGTAAAACAAAAGTGAGCGAGTAATATTCAAGAATTTCATGACCACTAAAATGTTAAAAATCCAAGGAAAACGGTTAAATCCATTATCTCATATTTTTGAAGATTTAAAGGACACACGTCCATCTCAAACCATAAAAAATCTGATTCCATTTTAAAACAATATTCATTTATTAAAAAAAATTAATTTCTCATATATATATATATATATATATATATGAACAGCGGTCCCTACTGCTATTAATGCATTTCTCTTCAAGTACGAATTGAGTTTCCGGGCCACTGATGTATTTCGGATAGAAAACGTTAAAATTTCTCTTTCTCTCTACCGTGCGATAGCCTAGGAGTAGGATCTCTGACTGATGTCAAATCAGTCGGTTTTCTATCTCAGCTTGAAGTAATCGGACGTCGAGCCACAATGAAGAGCTGTGATACAGCGAAGCAGTCTACCTATAGATGACAATCTATGTGTGTGTGTGTGTGTGTGTGCGTATAGAAAGAGAGAGAGAGAGAGGGGGAGAAATACAGAGAGCGTTTGTCACATGTGTCAGTGGCTAAATTGGTATGGCATCTTGAAATAACTCTTTACGAAAGAATTTTGAGTTTCTGAATATATTTTGTTAACTCTGATTATGTCAAAATAGCTCTGGAATTGTAGACATTGGTCATTTATAGAGAAGAGACTTGAGGCAACAGAAATGTGGTTCTACAGAAGGCTACTGATAATACCATGGACTGAACATGTAAGAAATGGGGAAATTTTAGAGAAAATAGAAACAAAAAGGATACTTATACTTAACATCAGGAAGAGACAATATAAATTTCTAGAGCACATAAAGAGGAAAGAGAGCTTAGCTAAGCAATTTGACATTGACAGAACACATTGGAGGCAAACTACCTAACGAGCTTGTGTGAATGGTTGGCAGAGCGGGGATTGGGAGAGATAGCGAAGAGGCAAAATTTACTAATGGCTACAAAAAACAAGAAATTTGTGGAAAGCCATGGTCACACACGCACTGTAGAGATATATACATATAAGACCGATATTCCATCAAAGGTAAGTATCTGTCTATATCTTTGTGATGAGGTATTATGATTACATACATTATTTACATTATTCGGACTGTTATTCTCATCTTCATTGGCATATTCATAACGTTTCGGCCGTTGTACTCTCCGGACTTCTTCAGGTGACTGGAGTTTTTAAACGAACCCTTTATTAGAACAATCTACTCGGTCATCGAAATAAAGCGCTCGGTTCAAAATAACAGTCCGAATAATGTAAATAATGTAAGTAAAGGTAAGTAGTTTTCATTGTTTATAACTAGATTTTCCTGTTTCTTACTACTTTGCTTAGCTTTTGGAAGGCATTGTTCTCTATACCAACGCACCTTCGGATTCCAGTGTCAAGCTTTCTATAATTTCTTCCATCACTTGGATGGGCTTGTGCCATATTTGTTGCCTATTCTTTTATACAGAAATAGATACTAAGGTTTCCTATTTCTCAAGATTACACCTGAGGAAGGTTGAAGAAAAGATTAACCAAGAAGTACTTTTAATTTTTTTCTTTTAAGCGTTTCACCCCAAGTAATAGGGGAAGCCACTAGCACGCAATGGGTTACAGAGAGTTGGAGTGAGAATAGATAGGAGTGATAGATGAAAAGATGAAGAGAATGATAGTTGATAGATCAAGGCATCTGGAGACGTCGATTGACATTACATTTGAATAGTTGGAGATTATAGCTATCAGGGAAACAGGAAAAAGGGAGGGAGTTCCACAGGCGAGAAGTGCGAGACATGAAGCTATTGGAGTAGAAGAGACGGCTACATTTAACAGTTTCGACAGTGAAAGGGTGAGAGCGAGATGCCAGCCTCGTTGAACGCTTAAATTCATGAAGTCTGGGAACCAGCGAAAGCAGCTCAACGGAGTAGTTACCGTGAAAGTATTTGTAAAAAAGACAGAGGGAGGCGACGGCACGTCTGTGAGAGAGCGACTGCAGACGAGATGCTAGATCAGGGCCAATTACATTGCATATCCGTTTCTGGATTTTATCAAGAACATCAACAATAAATATACAAAAAGAGATTTGATTATCAGAAAAATGCTTGTTAAGTTAACTCTACTCAAAGTGATAATGTTAACAACAATAAATGAAGAAAAGATTTCATTGTCCAATGGTGGATATGTTAATGGTGGATATGTTAATGACGCTTCTCAGAATGGAATTAAGATGATTTGAGCCTCTGAAGAATGCTTGAGAAATTCGATATTTAATATGTTAGTAAAAATATCTGTTAGGCGCAATTGCTCGGCTAGCTCTTTTGATTTACTTGCTGATAACTGTAAGTGCCTCTTTGGTGAGTTTCATTATCATAAATTTTAGCAGCGCGCGTCTGTCTTTAAACGAATGAACGCCTCGCTGTTTTGAACTCGTCAAACTAGTAGAGTATAAAGACTTACACAACTTCCCCCACCCCCTTATATCAACACAGATGACTACGATACCCTTATGAAATTACGTTTATATAGTGTCAAAAAATGATTCATTAAGAATACCATTGCTAAACCAGCTTGGGGGGAGAGAGAGCGAAAGAGAGAGAGAGAGAGAGAGAGAGAGAGAGGGAGGGGTGAGAGAGAGGGTGTGTATGTGTGAGGGGGCGGGTAAAGTATTCTTATTTTTTTTTTCCTAGCCGGGCAGGCAATCGAACCACTGAACCATCTATTTGTGAAACGTAGATAAAATCTTTATTAGGGTCGCATAAACTCATTTTCAGCACGAATTCACTCAAAGGGAAATTGTTTACAGCAATGGAACGAAAAAAAAAACAGCAGCAACAGCAGCAACAGCAACAACAGCAATAACAATAGCAACAACAACAACAACAACAACAACAACAACAACAACAACACATATATTTGTGGAGAGTGGACCAAAACGAGATCGGTAACGGTCATGGCGATATTAGCCGTTTCCTTATAAGGAAACATTTGGCATTGATTGATCGAGCAGACCATGCTACTGTCATTTGAAATTTATAAAATCTTTCCCGTAAAGTTGTTTTTCAGTAAAATAAGCTCCTCAGATCTGTTATCGCTCTTGCCAGTACTGATGGGGGATTTCTTCCTAATCTTTCATTTGGGGTAGTGTGGAAAATCAACATTTCGATATCATTATTTTCTCTTCAGAAAAGGGGTGAGGTGTTTATCGCTCTTCGTTATTGAGAGCCAACCGATGAATAAAACATAAAAATGTGCGCACAACGGCTAAAAAGCGGAGAGAAAAATACTACCAGAGGAAATCAGCTGTGTTAATCCCATACAGATTACATTAAAACCCCTTGATATATATATATATTTTTAAGCATTGCGCCCCGAGCAAAGCATGAAGCCACTAGAATGCAGAGGGGTTGCAGAAGATTTGGAGCAAGAGCAGATAGGAGTGATCGAAGAAAGGATGAAGGGAAGGATAGTGTGTAGATCAAGGTAACTGGAGATGTCGATTGACATTACATTTGAATAGTTGGAGATCATAGCTATCAGGGAAACAGTAATTGGGAATGGGTGTTCCACAGGCGAGAGGTGCGAGGTATTAAGCTATTGGAGTAGAAGAGACGGCTACATTTAACAGTTTCTACAGTGTAAGGGTGAGAGCGGGATGCCAGCCTCGTAGGGCGCTTGTATTCATGGAGACTGTGGACCAGTGAAAGCAGCTCATCAGAGCAATTGCCATGAAAATATTTGTAGAAGAGACAGAGAGAGGCGACGGCGCGTCTGTGAGATAGTGGCTGCAGGCGAGACGCCAGATCAGGGCCAATCACATTACATATCCGTCTCTGGATCTTGTCAAGAACTCCGAGGTAAACAGAAGGTGCCCCAGACCATATATGGCAGCAATACTCCATGCAAGGGCGAATGGTCGTTTTGTATATTTGAAGTATCGATTCAGGGGAGAAAAATTTCCTGGCGCAGCACAGAGAGCCAACTTTCCTCGCGGTGGACGATGCAATAGACTCAATGTATTTGTTCCATTTCAGGTCAGCAGTCAACGTGAGACGGAGCAGACGCAGGGAGTCGCTCTCAAGAAGTTGACTATCAGATATTCTAATGGGGGGCAGGTAAGGATATCTATGGTGGTTAATGGAGAGTAGTTTAGTTTTTGAGGCGTTAAATTTGACTATCCAATTGTTGCCCCAGTTAACAACCGATTGGAGGTCCATTTCAAGACGCGCGGCCAGGTTAGTTTTGACCGCGACACTAGATTTGTTTTTGAGGCAAGAGTAAATTGTAGTGTCGTCCGCGTAGATGCCAACTTGGGAACCTATGGCGCCAGGAAGGTCGTTGATGAAAATAAGGAAAAGTGTGGGGCCAAGGATGGAGCCTTGGGGGACACCTGCGTTCGTGGGATAGGAACTGGAGGAGAAACCGTTGAGAACGACCTTCAATTCTCGGTTTGACAGGAACGATTGTATTAGATCAAACAGACGACCAGTAATACCGAAACCCTGGAGCTTACGAAGAAGGCCGGCATGCCAAACCCTATCAAACGCTTTGGAGATGTCTAGGGCCACGGCACGAGCCTCACCGTTATTTTGAAGTGCTTGGTAGACGGTTTCAGTGATGGCCGTAAGCACGTCAGCTGTAGAACGGGCGTCACGGAAACCATATTGCTTGTCTGAGAGAAGGTTGTGTGCAGTAAGGTGGTTAACCACTTCTGCGTTGATTAGGGCTTCGAAGACTTTGCCGAAGAGGGGTAGGAGACTAATAGGACGATAATTAGAGGGGTCAGATGGGTCTCCAGAGTTCTTAAAGACAGGAACAATGGATGAGGACTTCCAGCAGTCAGGAAAGCAGGATTCCTTGAGGCAGTAATTATACAGTTTAGAGAGGGCGGGTGCTAGCTCAGGCGCGCATTTCTTCAAGACAATGGCTGGTATGCCATCTCCACCACTAGCTTTGTGGGGGTCTAATTTGGAGATAATTCCTAGTACTGATGACGGGGTTATGCGTAAGCCGCTCAATAGGGCCTCAGTTCTTAGAGAGAAGTCAGGTATGGGTACACCAGTGGAGTCAAGCGTCGAGTTATATGAGAACTCCCGAGCAAGGCATTCAGCCTTGTCGGTTGAGGAGCTCAAGACCTCGAACTGGTTGAATAAAGGAGGTATGGAGGGTTTTCTATTGTTCAGGACACTCTTTGGAGCCAAATTTGCGAGATGCAATACGCTCCCTCATCCGAGCAGCAAATATTGTCTTAGCTTCGTTGAGGACACGCTTACACTCGCTACGGGCGGAGGCAAAGAGACGTCTATTGCAGTCCGACATGTCGCTACGAAATATGTGAAAGAAGTGGTTCCTATGGGCAATGGCGGCTGAGCAAGCAGCGGAGAACCAAGGGGAGGAGTGCGACTTGACCTTAAATTTCCTTGAGGGGATGAAATCGTTGATTCCAGCTTTAACCCAGGATGAGACATCAGAAGCACATTCTTGGACAGGGAGTGTAAAGACAACATTCCAGGGGACATTGCGGAGGAAGTCACGGAACGAGTCCCAATCCGATCGTTGGTAGTAGAACGAGGTTCTAGTAATGGGAGGTTCTTTGCGGGGTGTGGAGTTGAAGGAAATTTTAACAGATACCACGGCATGATCGGAGTTACCAAGAGGGAAGAGCTGTGTGGCGCTACAGGATTCGGGGATGGAGGTATATATATATATATATATATATATATATATATATATATATATATATATATATAATAAAAAGGCTTAAACACTAATATGGAATATTAGTGTTTAAGCCTTTTTATTATTATATCCTTACTCTGTCCTGGACATGACATTGAGTTCTACTTGGATTCTATCCTCTTGGAATTTTTTTATTCAAAAAAATATATATGTATGTGTATGCATGTATGTATGTATATTTATATATTTTGCATATGTATGTGTATATTTACCACTAATATTATCTATCTATCTATCTATATATATATATATATATATATATATACAACTACTTAAACGTTAATTTTGAAATAGCGTTTAAATAATAAAATCTGCCGGATCAATAAATAAAAATATATATATATATATATATATATATATATATGTGTGTGTGTGTGTGTGTGTGTGTGTGTGTGTGTGTGTATGTGTGTGTGTGTAGTGCGTATATTTTGGCAGCATGTTTTCATTAAGACATGTACTTTCGACATTAGCTCAATGTCATCATCAGGGTGTCTTTTTTTTCTAAGACAAAATTGTTGTGTTCACCTGATAGTTAAATTTTTAAACAGCGATGTGAAAAATGTTATGGTTATGTACTGCACGACTTAAAATTCCGCGATGTAAACGTCAAGGGTGGGGGGTAACTAGGTTTGGAATGTCTATGTTTTTTTTTAAAAAGTACTTGGAATAAATAAATATATACTAACATTGTAATTTTCTCTCTTCCTTTAATAAAGATACTAAGAAGCTTGTCCGTGAAAATGGGAGGATCCTATTGAAAATAAGTAGACAAAACTTGTCTATATTATGCAATGAGACATGTTTTAATATATATATATATATATATATATATATATATATATATATATATGCTTAATTAGCAGCAGTCGACAAATTCCCTTTCTTCCAATGTACTTACCCTAAGAGAGGGGGCGTTTATAGTCATCGACAGGCTTTTTCCATGCATCACAATTCATCATATATATATGAATGAGATAACGTTATATATTTTATATAAATATATATGTATGGGGTAGGATCACTAAAAAAGAGCATAGCATGATGAAAAAGACGCCAAATTTGACTAAAACAAAATTTTATCGTCTAAAAGTTTATATTATTATTAAGAGGAAAGATCAAAGTTTATTTTTTATTATTTTTTTTTTAAATTTCCTTCTTTTTAGAACCTTCTAAATTTTGATTAAAAAAACCTTGTTTCTCTTTGTATCACCGGAACTAGTAAAATAACATATACAATTTTTAGCACATTTTTTTTTTGTGTGACACACATTAATTTGGAAAATCTTCCAAAAATAAAAACAATTGTCGGATGTTAATGACTCTTTCAGGAACTATTCACAGATGATCGAAATTATTATAAATATGTTTTTTATTAAAGTCATGGCAGAAATATTTTTTTTATATTTCTTACCCCCGCCCCATAACTAATTTTATGAAAACGCTAGAAATTCGATCGCGTCAGGTTTAGTGATTGCAATAGTTAAAAACACAAGGCTTTGAGGAATGCAAATCATGTTTTTTTTGTTTTTAATTGGACCCCCCCCATACCTGAAAATCGTCTCTGAATTGTAACATAGAAAACTCAATAAAACAAAGATATTATTTAATTTCAAATGCTTCTATTTGCTTTTAGTTGTTTTTATGAATATGGACAATATTTTCTGTAAACAAAAAAATTTTTTCGATGAAAAATGAATTTTTAATACAATTATTTGTTATTTTTTAATTATAATAGATTTTTACATTTGTTGTTAAAATATAAAATTAGTTAAAAGCCGCATCGAGTTTCCTAATTGTCCTTATGAGATATATCTTTTTTAGCGCGTTGAAAATTGTATCATTTTGACTAATTAGAAGACCGGGGAGGTAGACAGACCCGACCCCGTTTATGCGGGGTCTACGGGGACTTTTTTTGACCGAACCTCCGGGCTCGGGAACCCTACTTTAAATTCGACCTTGTGCCACATGTGACTGCGTAGGGCAGTTACTAAATAGCGTCGAGGTGGAATCTTTCCCAGCTGCGCTAGACGAACTCTCTGTCTTCGATCAGAGAGGAACCCGGACGAAGTTATGCCGAACGGCAGAGTTTCGTCCGGGGAGGTAGACAGACCCGATCCCGTTTATGTGGGGTCTACGGGGATGATTTGGCCGAGCCTCCGGGCTCTGGAACCACACTTTATATTCGGCCTTGTGCCACATGTGTCTGCGTGGGGCAGTTACTAAATAGCGTCGAGCTGGGATCTGTGAGACTAGCGGCCTTCCAATAACAGTATGCACACAACTGTACTGACTTGCAACGACCATGTGCATAACTATCACTTCCTTGCTTGCTTGTTGTATTGGTTTCCTACAATAAAACTGTTACTATTTATACACCATATTTGTCTATTCCATATTCCTATTAGCAAAGAATATAACACCTCTCTAAGCGCTATCAAAGAGTTCGGGCTTCTAACTTCTAACGTGGAACCAGTTAGCGAAATAAAAGGTTCAGTTCAACATTCCAACCACCTGAAGAAGGCCGGAGCGTACAACGGCCGAAACGTTGTCATGAATATGGCGACAAAGATGAGGACAATAGCCCGAATAATGTAAATAGTGTATAAGCTACTACCAACTAAAAAATCGGGTGATACGATTTAATTCACTCGCATCAATTTTTTAGCATTTCACACTCTAATGTAAATACATCTAAAATGAAACAAATTAGGAGGTGGGTCTGAAGTAAGAAGTTTGGTAATAACAATAGAAGGGGGAACAAAATACACACGACAAAATGAAGGATAAGTGCAAACATGACAGGCTAGAGCAACAAACAACAACAAAAAATTAACAAATAAAATAAAATTCTAAGAATGACAGACATTTAAACATCTACAACAAAAAGATGGCACAAGGCAAGTTAATTTACATACGGGCTCTACAAATACTTCCTTCCAACCTTGAACTAAGGACGAACTTATTATCAATCATGTTTGGAGAAAAATTATGACTGCTATCGGCTCTCATCGATATATATATATATATATATATATATATATATATATATATATATATATATATGTAAATACAAAAGTGAACATTGAAATCAACAGTCAGAGGCGACAGGCTGTTTCATGTTAGACGCGATGCTGGATTTTTCCTCGACTATTTATATATATGGTCCGTTGTGCATTGTGGGTAATCTATTTTGGCGGTTATTTGTGTGGCTTGTTTATTTCTTTATTTCTTTATTTGTTTGGGTTAATTTATTTTACTTGTTTTTCATTTTCATTTTGTATTATTAATTCTTTTCGGTTTTGATGCTTTATTAACGTAGAAAAATATTTTTGGGGATTTGCTTAGGCCGCTTATTTAATAGTTTGTTTTGGTCTGGGAAGATCATTAAAGCTATTTATTCGTCCAATGTTTAGATTGCTTGCCGTAGTCTATTCTGTTATTTTGACAGGGGCAGTTTTTAATTTATTTATTTGGATTGATTATTTTTATTTATTTTTGCTTATTTTTATTAGTTCTAACGGTTATTTTAGCGGGGTCGATTTTTTACTATGTTCAAACTTGTATATATATATATATATATATATATATATATATATATATATATATATGTGTGTGTGTGTATACAGGACTTTTATTTAGGCTAATTTTCAAGAATATTCTGGGTTTTTCTTAAGTTTGGAAAATTTAGGTGTCTTATATTTATTTCTTGTTTAAATAATTAATTTTTTATTTTAATATATTTTAAAGGTTATATATATGTATGTATGTATGTATGTGTGTATATATATATATATATATATATATATATATATATATATTGTCTTATAGTTTAATCGATGTTGTTTGCGCGTTATTTGTTTCATCCCTGACTGAAATTTATTGCCTATATACATATTCTGAAAGTGACATCTCAGTGCATCTTTCTATACGATTCATGTGCGGACTGTGAATTTTTAATTTTTTTACATTAAATGTGAAAATGAAAGTAAATGACATGAATTTTCATCATTTGATGCTCTTTTATTTCCAGAAAGAAAAATATTAATAACTGAATGTATCTTAGAAGTGGATGATCGAATACGTCCCGGAAGGCTTGCTGTCGTTGATGATGTTAAAGCGGAAATTCTGATTAAAAATAATAAAATAGTAGAGCGTCACGGGAAATAGCAGAGATAATCCACATATCTCATAGTAGCGTTGTAAAACATTTGAAAAACACTTGGTTATTTGAATTGTTACGATGTTTGGGTGCCTTACAGTTTATCGGAAAAATTGAATGGACCGCATTTCTACTTGTGATTATCTGCTCAAACGTAGCACAACCGACCCATTTCGGAAAAGAACTATCTCAGGCAATAAAAAATGGATTGTTTACAACAATGTGATGCGAAAAATTTCCTTTTTTAAAAAATTAAACGATCCGCTGTTAATCACTGCAAATACCGATATGCAGCCGAAGAATGTGATGCTGTGTATCAGGTGGAATTGAAAGAGCCTTGTGTATTACGAGTTCTTTCCGCAAAATCAGACAGTGAATTCTGAAAAGGTATGTTTTCCCACTTGGACCAATTAAAGACAAGAATCGATGAAAAATGTCCAGAATTGGCCGGTCGGGAGTATGTCATCTTCCATCAGGACAACACCTGATCTCAAAGTCTCTCTTTATATGATAAAAATATATGCTATATCTATGGGTAAAATTGCTCAATATCAGAGATAGAACGTATATCAAAATTGGGCACAGAGATCAGCACCAAGTGGCAACGCAATCTTCAGCCCTTTTATATGTACATAAAAAGTAGTGTGGAATGACATCATCTTGATTATGTAGCTAACAACATGGATATTTACTTTAATTTTAAGACTATCAATCAGTTTGATGTTATTATTATTATGAAGTGGACAAAGTCCGATAATTATTTTAAGACATTTTTTTATAGATACAAATATTTAAGTAAATGCTCTGTTTATAATAAACAGTATTAAACAACATTTACCTGCTTGAATGTCCGAGAAATTTTCATAGAAAATATGCGTCCTTCGACAGGAATCGAACCTGTATCCTATACGGAACCGTTATATAGCCTGACGTGCTTTTACCGATTGAGCCACAGAGGAGCGTTTCGGTTTTACTGTTTTTAAACTACAATTCTCCACGATTTTCTCTCTTACATTCATATCCGCTCAATGCGAATCCAATTTTTTTTGTCGGATTTTGTCCATTTCATTAAAAAAATTCCATTGAAAGGAACATAAAAAATGTCTTTAAATATTATTATGTAATGATAATAATTTAGTTAACGCTGATATGTTCTTCATTTCCGACGAAATTTATCTGGTGGAACAATATTTTCAGTCAATATAAAGAGGAACTAAGGAGACAATAGACTCATAGACTCGATCGGTTTTCTAACCATTTAACAGTTATGCGATTAAACATGATGAGAACTGGAGAATGGAGCAACCGTAGTGTTGTGTTAACAACAGCCAAATATTCAAAGAGATTTTAAGCGTCTGAACAATGCTGGATATGTTAATGACTCCGCTCGAAGCTATCAACAGTAAGTTTACAGTATAAACTAAGCTAAACTTAAGTACAGAAAGGAGACTAGCAGAGAAAATGTCACGCAGACTAGCTTGCTTTTAGATTTTTTTTTTTTTTTAGCTATTTAACATTTTTGTGTAGGTGATGAGAGGAAGCTTTGTTTCCATACGACCAGAAGCTCAAAACTTAGACCTTTTCCAGGAGAACTAATAACATTCTCCAGCGGCCAAATCGAGATCTGGCGAGAATCATCTGAAAAAACCGTAAAATTCCCCCGAAGAAACAAACACTACTTTCATATATATATATATATATATATATATATATATATATATGAGGAGTAATTAGGAGTAGCTACGTTATATTTAATCTGGTAAGTTCCTTCTTCGTCACAGAGGCCTGCTGGCCCGGTTGTATGATGCTTGCGTTGCATCATAACGGTCCGGGTAGAAGATGCACACTGCTGATGAGTCCTAAAATGGACGAAACGTCGGTCCAGTGCTTTCTGCTTTCTGTCGAGGATTCTTGTTCTGGACTCGATGAATTATATATATATATATATATATATATATATATATATATATATATATATATATATATATATATATATATATATATATATATTTGTGTATTTAGGCAGCAAATTCTCTTTTAGGTATGTCATATTGAATAAATTACAGACATTATGGCTGGTATTTTTTAATAAAATCCGTTCATACTTACGAATAACCTTCCGTGTAATGATGTTAAAGGTTGAAACAAATGTGCCATAGCTGTTTAAATTTCTCTTATTTTCATTTCCCAAGTACCCCTTGCACCCCTGAAGATGATCTTGAGAGAAGATTGAAAGTAGTTGGGAAATGAAAATAAAAGAAATTTAAACAGCTGTAGCACATTTCTTTCATTCTTTAACATCAATACACGGAAGGTTATTGGTGACTATGAACGGATTTTATTAAAAATTAGCAGACATAATGTCTGTAATTTGTTCGATCACACACGCACACACACACACATACACACGCACACACATATATATAATTAAATGACTATTAAAAATGAATGCATTGAAATATGTCGACCAGTAAATAACTTAGTCAATAGAGAAGTTCGTAGTAGAATATATCACATGGCCCAGTGGATAAACGCGTTGGTTTAGTGACTCAAAAGTGACTTGAACCAAAGAGTTGTGTGTTCAATACCTAGCCACAGGAGAAAGAACAAAAACTTGGAGAGGTGAGTTATCAAGGGAAATTAACTGACACTGAGATATTCAAACGCAGCGCACATGAAATTCGAACAATCTACCCACGTGGAGTAATTTCGGTTCGAAATTGCAAATAATATCACCTGGAGATGGTCGGAGCGTACAACGACCGAAAGGTGATGAATATGACAATAAACATGAGCGCAACAGTTCGAACAATGTAACTGGTGTAAATAAATATATATTTATATTAACCCCTCTGAATCCTGCGTTCCTGAACGTTCTGCTTAAGCTCCTGAGTCAAAATTCGCAAATAATTGGTATGTAATGTCTCAGTGTAGAAACAAAAATTGTTATAAGGGTTTGCCCACCATTCAACCGGTAGCTGGGTATTACGCTATTTTTCTCTACCATTGGTAAATTGGTGGTCAGGGCTCAAACGGTTAAAATCAGATGAAAAAATCCGTAAGAAATGTCTTTGTTTACGTTCCGTGCACGAAAATAAAGTCAGGCTTCGAACAGGTCTCAGCGAGACATTTCTTAAAAAGAAGTGACATTAATAACCACTGGGTAACGTAGAACTTCTCAAGTAAGGCTGATTGTTATTAATTTCACTGTTTAATAATAATAATAATAATAAACAAAGTAACGTTTTTAGTAATAAGAAATAATGTCGGATAAAAATTATTTGCAACCATATATATATATATATATATATATATATATATATACTAGCAGCATGGCTCGGCGTTGCCCGTGCTTAATTCGAAAATCGTACGACTCATACAGCAATCGCTATCACTTGACTTAAAATATTTTTGCCCTTCTTTGCCTTTAAAGGAGTGCCCTTTGCCGTGTTGATGTTGCTACATGCCTAACTTCTTGCCTATCATACACTGCGAATTTTTTCTAAGCTCTATACTAAACATTAAATCTGTTACGAAAAAAGAACTAAACAAAATGAACACAAAACGGTCAGCTTAAAAAAAAAAAGGACTGGTAACTGGAAAAACCGAATGAAAAAAGAATGTTAACAACAAATACTTTTTCACACCCAACCCAGTTCTGCAGAATAAGAAACAACGTTGAGTTTAAGCAAGCGAATTAGCCAATTGGAGTAAAGTGCCATGCAGATTTAAATTTTTCCCACTTGTGACGAATGCAGCTATCGAAATTTTTTGCATGCTAGCATGCTAGTTAACATTCGTATCAGTCAGCTGTTGGCTCTCACGCTGCGCAATAGAATCTTCCTGCCTATTCGTGACAGCCAGCTATAGGCTCTCACTCTGGCCAGTACAAAATGGCTGCAAACTACATGAAAACTGCCGTAGAAGCATATCGATTATTTCCATTATCGATGGGAGTTGGGAAAGTCGGTCTTGCCGCTAACTTGGAGCATATGCATGTAAATTTTGGTGCAAATCCGTTTAAAATTGCGGCCGTGCAATCGTTGTACACACACACATCCTGCCTTATATATATATATATGTATATATATATATATATATATATAATAAAGGTAATAAATCCGTTGGTATATAATCCAAGTGGATCCTAGTAATATAAAATAATAAGAGTGATCCATAAAAAGAGCTTGATGCATTTATTATTACAGAGCAAATATTTAATAAACAATAAAATCCCAAATCACCTCATATGGGGAATAGCCTATTTCGGCTGACGAAAACACGGGTCGTCTATCTTATTAACCCTGGCGTGGACAAATACAAATTTAAGTGTGAAAGGTAATATATATATATATATATATATATATATATATATATATATTATATATATATATATATATATATATATATATATATATATATATATATATATATATATATATATATATATATATATATATATATGATGTATCAAAAATACTTGGTCGGGTTCCTCACACCAAAACAAGGACAAGAGTCCATATAAACATATGTCTGTTTTCAACGTTTAACGTGAGTTAACTGAGAAGTGTTCCGTTTGACAATGGCAGGATATTCATAACGTGAGCTGGCAGATATGATTTTTACATATGGCCGCGCGAATGCTAATGAACGCGAGGCTGCACGGCTGTATCAGATTTCCAGACAAAAGGCAGCTGAGTCATTTAACCCTTGTTGCTGTTTATCGTCGCGTTCCTGAGACAGGATCTGTGGTACCACAACCTATAGATCGATGAAGACCAAGATTCGATCTTACGCCTGACCAGGGAGAACACACACTATACGCTGTACGGGATGGTCCAGGTATTAGCACACGCCAATTGGCCCTAGCATCCTGAATTGTACAATTAACAGTACGTCTTGGATTATAAATTTAACAAGTGACCCTAGTATCTTTGTACATTTAACAGCGTCTACTCTAAACTTTAAACTTAATAACTCTAACATGAAGAAATTGCGGAGATATGTTTATATGTGCCTTGTTTTGGTGTGAAGAACTCGCCCTCAGTTTTTGTAAATATATATATATATATATATATATATATATATATATATATATATGATGATTGACACAAAAGAGGGTCCACTGATGATATTTATTATATACTAGCTTAAAAGGAGGGCTTTTGTTTGGGCTTTCATCACTATAGCTAGGGAGGACTAAAGGCAATAGGCAACAATAAACTACAAAATTCTTCTGCCACCATTTAATTTAAAGACAATTTGATGTACGGACGTCCTTACTTTCCTTACAAACAATTATTCTTTATTTCATCGGTGACTTTTGCTGTTATTTCACAATTAATTTTGATTATTCCCAAATCCAAATTATAAAAATTGCTAACTTACAAAAAAATCGTATCAAAAAACTCACGTAAAAAAATCGCTGGAAACAATCGCAATAATGAAAATTTGGGAATTCAAAATTTCAGGATTGCGGGTCTGGATCCGGCCCCAGAATATTTTTTATTTGCTCACAGAGTCGGCCTCATACCTGACCACTGTCTCGTGCCTTTCGTCTGATTGAAACAATGAAATGGATAAATTCAGTGTAAATTTTTCAACAGGTATCATAGTTAAATTTCCAATTCCGATACGAACTCAGTCTATATACCCGGGTTGAATAAAACAGACGAAATTTTCGTCGGTTGAAATAGATCGATCTCCCACATGAGGTAATTTTGGATGTTTATTGACTCTGTAACAATAAATACATTGAGCTTTTTGTGGATCAGTTTTAATATTTTATATTACTAGGATCCACTTGGATTATATACCAACGGATTTATTACCTTTATAATATATATATATATATATATATATATATATATATATATATATATATATATATATAACATATATTGATATACGTAAAATTGTGTACTTTAACTGATGTGACGAGAGCAGAATTTATTGGTGTAGACAACTGTACATCTCTCACTGTCTCTCTCTCATTATATATATATATATATATATATATATATATATATATATATATATATATATATATATATATATATATATATATTGTGTGTGTGCTCTATCTGCAATCTTAAGCACTATTCACCTATAAATATAGAATATTTCTCCAATATATTGTGTGTGTGTGTGTGTGCTGCTGGTGAAATTATAATATGAGTTACTGTATATATAGGTGAGAATTGGGACTGATCCATTGCAATATATATATATATATATATATATATATATATATATATATATATATATATATATATATATATATATATATATATATATATGATTTGGCATATATAAATTAAGTGGTCATATTTTTATGAATGTATGTGTGTGTGAAACATATATAAAATGAATGAATCATGTTGTGTCTGAAGGGTTCAGTGTGTTTAAGGGAATTGTATAAATTGCCGCGCTCGTTCTTTCTTTCTTTCTCACTCAGTGCGAGTGTGTGTGTGCTTGCATGCGGGGTTGCGGAATTCCATGTGTATGTGTGTATGCGCGTGAGCTATACTTACCTATCAGGTATACACATATATCTGGTATAGGGATCACTTAATACTTTATTTCATCTACCGCCAGTTGCAACCAAAGACGACTCTAAACAATGACTTTATCTAACTTTGTTGTTATTTATTTATTTTGTAAGAACAGGTCTACACCTGTCGATTCAATCTACTTTATCCCGAGTTCCTTTTAACAATTACCGTAGCCGAATTCTTTACCAACACCCCAACCCGAATATTCACTAGCGCCTACTACAAACGCTGATAAATGGTGTATTATTTAGCCAGGAGCGATGAAGAATTTAGATAGCAAAACCAGGCTTCAGAATGCATACGCCACTCTATACGGCTTGTTAACTTTGACCTGTGCTTTTTTGAGGGTGTATATCATAATGAACGAGAGCTTACCTATGTATCTTGTTGATATTATCAGTTTCTACATGATTACAACATCGATGTGCGACATTGAGATATTATTTGTGAATACCAGGTGTTGGGTAAAGTTGTGCCTTAGAAAATAATAGCTCGGCTGTCAAGGCAATAGGAAGAATAACAAAAACTTGTTGCATTATCGTGGAGGTTTATTCGCTACGTCTCATAGCAGCAGAATTTAGCAGACGATCATTTTGAATGTAGCACTGTATACACACCCGACACAAAATGTCCAATTCAAGGTAGATCATTCATACATTACCCTCTGCCATCAGGCATTCCTGTATGCGTCAAGGTGTGCTTATAATCGTACACCGTTTAACGCAACAAGAAGTTGCAGTTTATTAGGAGAATCTTAGGTGAACAGGCTTTATTTAGGTTTAGCTATACAAAACAAGAAAACAGAAAAAACTATTCAGCCATACTTGCTAATATAAACATAGGAAATATTTTCTTTTGATAAAAACTGTCGAATTGCGAGAACAACGACCATGAGAACAAATGAGAAGGTCATAAGTTTTACATCAATATTTTGTGTGAATCGTTGTTCTGTTATTGTTGCTTTTTAAGGCAATACTCTAGGGCGACACAAATTACTTCTATATTACAAACTTATTGCTGTTGATTTTTATCAAAATACTCTGGCTCGATACATTTTCAGTTAATTACGCGCCATATGCTTAGGCGATCATGCAACTTTCAATACATGACTGACGAGGCAGTTTTTCCCCTGCAGTAGGTTTCTTTCTGCATTAGACCAGTTGCCATCCACGGCTATAGAACCCGGTCTGTCCTACGGATAGCTGGGGTGAGAAGAGGATTCATACCTTTCCCAAGTGTATTAGCACGTAAGTGAATGTAATGGATTCGACTGGAATTCGAACTCGGCTCTTTGATTCCTCAATCCGAGCTGCTATCCGTTACTCCACCGTGCGCACTTTTGCCATCGCTAGTATTACATTATTACTAACTATATTCTATCTAATTGTTGTTGATTTTTATCAAAATATTCTGGGTCGATACACTTTTCATTATTACTATTACATTATTACTAACTTTACTCCATACTCCAGTCATATACTGATGTAATGGAATAACCAGTCACCCCATGAATGATTACACTATATGTAGTAAATACCTGTAAAGTCCACTGTCTACGAGAGAATCAAAGACAGAGAGAGGAGGGACCCTGTGCCACATACATCCCTCGTGAAGGAGGCTGTTAAATATAACAGAGAGAGGAGGGAGTAGAGAGAAACGACGTAAGCACGTTCGACGTTCCAATTAGTGGAACTCACTACTAGATTGACCTATGTGTATAACTGTACCGTATTTCATATTGTACCTGTTGTGTACAATAAACCTTTCTTCTAGTATCCACCTGGTGTTATGTGTTTATTCCCTTAGCACGGAATATAACACAAACTAAGGCAGGTGGTTAGCCACAATACTTACGCAGCCAACGGCATTTAAACGATCTTTTATTGCTAGCAACGGTCCCAATATATACCAAGAGACTATACCTTTTACCGCCATACCATCACGACCAGTCAAAACCGTTGATGCATGGATTCATACTAAAATTCTAACACTAACATCTGAATGTCACAGCAGAAACCGAGACTGAGGAGGGGTGGTAGTTTCAATAATAGCGGTGTCAATGGAAAAAACATCCTTTTGACACTCTTTTTTTTTATCTGTGAGTGCGTTAGTCCAAGATTATGTACACATTTATATGAATGTACAATCAGCGGTCAATTTATTAGGTATAATCTTTTAGTAACGGGTTGAGCTGCTTTTGCTTTTAGAACAGTCTCAATTCTTGACATGGATTAGACGATAGTCTGGAAGCAATCAGTTTGGGTCATTACTCCCGCAATTCTTCTAGATTGATTTCCTAAATATCCAAGATTCGAATTTCCCATGCCTCCACATCACGAATGTGCTCTAGGGGATTGAGATGCGGTGATTGTAGAGGTTATTTTATCACAGAAAACACCAGATAAGTAATGCATTGATGGAAACATGATTATTAAATAGCACCAAGTCTGAATAATTTCCCATCCCAATTCTATTATAGGGAGTCCTCGACTTACGTTGGAGATTCATTCCTACGGCGCAACGTAACCTGATTACGTAACGTAGGTCGGAACTCACCAATATATGCACTCACGAGTTTGCCTTACGCTTGGGAGTCATAACGAAGGCCAAAAGTTCCAATCCCACACAAAAAAATAAGAACGACAAAAACGAGAGATGGTGAATGTAGCACAATCCATTATGGCATAGAGCCGATGAAGAAACAACACAGTTTTCCTTATATAGCGCTGCGTAACAACGTATTATATTATGGGAGATGGCGCCGTATCCACGAAACGCCGTACGTCGGGTCCGACGTAATCCGAGGATCTTCTGTATTGTTTTTCCAGGTGTTGACAATGGAAGATGTACATGGAATTGTCATGATCAGGATGAGTTTTATTTTCACGTCTTATGAATAACTTCCTATTCTACATTTGCACCAATCAAATTTCGACAATGACAACTGTAACATTTTGCAGGAATAAAGCTGCCATCATTCATAATGCAGTCAAAGCCTTTCATAATAATTTATGCATACACACATTAGTCACCTTATTAGGTATACCCTTCTAGTACCGGGTTGTATCCCAATTCACCTTGAGAACCCACTTCGACGATGTTTCTTGAAGCTTCTTCTTCGTCTCCCTTCAGAACCCTGTCGGAGATCATGGCTCTTCACAATTTCCCGTTTTACTAGCTCTTAGTAACATTTGTCTTTTTACCATCCTTCCCACCAAATCCATTCCGCCATCCCTCCCACAAAAGCTCATCAGACATGTGGCCTGTTGCCTTCTCCTGCCTCAACTCACTTCAATATGCCCCGTGAGTTTCAAACTCTCCAAGTCCTCCTTCCACATTATGTGTCCTAGAAATTTCAACTCTCTCTGATTTTAAGTATAAATGTCTTTCTTTACTTCCATTTCCTTTAACATTTCCCCGTTGCTTGCACGCTCCATCCAGTATATACTCGGCATCCTTCTATAGAACAACATTTCTTTTACCTCCAATTTTCTCTTAATCTGAGAAGAATGTTTTTAATCATTTTACCCCAAGCAAAACAATACAGCCAGAGAAAGCAAGGGGTTACTAAGTGTGAGAGAATACGAGAAAAAAACATTATTAAGGAGAGAGGTCAATAAAAAGAACAGAAATTAAGACAGAGGATACAAATTTTTATTGCATTTAAATTTTTGAAGATTAAACTTGGCTGGAAAGCAAGAATCTGGAAGAGAGTTGTACAAGGAGGAGTAGGAGACAAGAAACAGTTATGGTTTCATTTAGACGACGTAGGCTTAAATTCATAAAGTCTATGTATCTAGGTGAAAAGCTCATTAGAACAATTACAGTCCAATTATTGTCCAGCATTCACAGCCATATAGGAGAATGGATATTACATCGCATTTCAGCAGTCTTTTCTCTGTACCTAAAACATTTTCTTGTTTCTTTATACTTTGCTTAGATTTTGGAAGGTATTTTTTGCAATCCCAATCCACTTTGGGATTTCAGTATCACTTTTTCCGTCATCTGTAAAAAAACACTTCCTAGATATTTAAATTGATTAACTCTTCCAAAATTTATATCAGTAACATTTTGTGATAAAAAGTTATTTTTTCTACTAATGCCACAATTCATTCTTTACTTAAAAAAAAATCACCCAATACAAGTCTCAGGAGCCACTCAAGGTAGAGTGTTACTGAATGATGTTGTATGGACGTAAGAGGGGGAAGTAAGTGCAAATTATGTGAATATGTAGGATGAATAACGGTTGACTAAACTTAAAGAGGTTAACAATGTAGTAATCAAGAAAGCATCTTCTCGGGAGTTTAATTTGTTTTGTTTTGTTTTTCGGCATGTCAACCTCAATGGGTTATTTAATGCCGACAAGATTTTTATTGATGGTAATATTTTTTTCAAAAAATGTATTGATGGTAATATTTTTTCCAAAAATGTATTGCTGGTAATATTTTTCTTTTTAAAAAGATGTACTGCTGGTAATAATGTATGGCAGAGAATAATTTTTTCTTCAAAAATGTACGGCTGGTAATAATTTTTCCAAAAATCTATTGCTGGTATTAAAACCTATTTTTATACTTTCATAGTGTTTTGACCATTTTTGTAGAGTTAACTATTTGCCCATAGCTGGGACCCTGACATGTGCTACCACCCAGGGTCAGTGTGGACCTGGGAACACCGCAATTAAGAGGTGATTCCACGCTCCTCAAAACCTCCTGATCAGAGGTCTTGCTGCCTGATGTAGTTTATCGTCATACCCAGGATGCGGATGTAGTTTATCGTCATACCCAGGACGCGGATGTAGTTTATCGTCATACCCAGGAAACCTCGGGAGCTGATTCTGATTATCGTAGTGAAGCAATTTTTCATCTTCAGTGACAATCTATAAAAAATCTTTTTTTTTTGTTTGACGGGAAGTGAACTGTGACTGTAGAGACATTGTACACTTTGAATCTTTTTCGAAACGATTCACAGCAGCTGAGCGACATTTTGCAACCAATTGAAAGAGTCGGGATAGTAAACAAAGCTCTTCTGCAACTGTGATGAAATTGTTTTGAACTTTTTCAATGGCTGCCATTCATTATTAATTTATAAGTAACGCCTCAAAACCGCTTGTCATGTAAAAGTTTTAGTCACGAATTTACAACAGGTTTTATTTACTGTGGCCTTTACTAAATAGTGTCTGTGTCTATTTCGAACATTGAGCACTTCTTCATTTTCTACGGTCCTTAAGTTATTTTAGTTTAGCTGTACTATTTAATATAGTAAAGTTATTTGACAGTTTTTTTTTGTATTATGAATATCTGTATGATAGTGTGAAATATCCGAATAAATTATACAAGGTGACCCCAAAAAACAGGAACTTTTAACAATCCAATAAAACCAAGAGTGATGGAAGAAAAATACTTTTTTCATAGTAATTGAAACCTTAAAATATGCCATTTAAGAAACAATGATGGAATTTTCATTTTATAAAAATTACGTCCTGTAGACGGCATCCTCCTGTACGAATGCATTCTTGAAATCTGCTGTTGAGATTCCTCATTGACTGCTGCAACATCTCTGCTGGGATACTGTAATATCATCTTGAATTCTAAATAGCAAAATGTTTACTTGCTCAAGGTCACTATCTCGCAGTGTTGCCACTTGCTCATGTCTGGCAATACGCATTTCAAAAATTCCCGTTTTTTGGGGTCACCCCATATAAAAATGGAATACGCGAAAACCAGTTGGATGTTAAAATGTTTCATTTTCTTGTTGACAGTTCGCTCATTTTACTTAAGCTTTTTCAAAACAGATCGAAGGAAAAGTTGTTGCCATAGCAACATTGTTACATAAAAACGATGAAGTCAATTTGAAGATTTGTAACGGTTAAAAAAAAATATATCAGTGAGAAATATCAGGCGTACAATGTAGAAAACGATCTTATTCTTAGATTCCTATAAACCCTTGCGCACGCCAAATAAATGTACACACATTATCTATCTAAGGCTCCTATCTATCTATCTATCTATCTATCTATCTATCTATCTATCTATCTTTCTATCTATCTATCTAGCAATTAAACATTTAATGTAATGACAATTCCATGAAAGAACAAAGAAACAAAGCAAGGTGCTATTATTATAAGAGACAAAAAGCAAAGATGTACGATAGGAAGGTTGGGGGACGCTCATATAAATTAAGCTTTCAGATGAGATTTAAAGAAAATGTGTAAGAAAGAAAACAGACGAAAAACTGGATTAACTGAAATATTTTCCGACAGGTTAAGTCAATAATAAGAGATTATTATTTTAATAACAGATTTACGTTGAGGCGCGCGCATACAAAGACATACTCAGCCAGTATGTACACACACACACACTGATACGCAAACACACACACAAACAAGAAACATAGAACATTTAGAATAAAAAATATTCAGGGACTATTATCAAGATCCCTAACCTAATTTAAGCTAGGTGTCCACTCCTGGTTGTTGTAAGACAACAAAACACTGATTCTGGTGTAACTTTTTTGCACTAAAGTTCACCCAGCACAAGGCTTGAGAACCCCTCAAGGTAGAGGTCTACTGAATGAGGTGTATAAAAGGAAGTGGTAGGAAGTGAATGTTATCAGGATCATAGTGATGATGATGACCTTTTGACCTTTGACTTGTCACGGAAATGGCGATAGAATCACAATATACTTGCGGTGTTGCCTCTATAAGAAAGAGGCCGCAGAGTGGAGAATAAGACATTTCCCCCGCCCCGCGAGTCTACGTATGGTCTCAACAGATTGAACTACAGAATGTAGTTCGTTTGAGCATTTGTAATGGAAATAGTGATAGAGTAGCGAGAGTCGGAGTTGAAATGTCTTATTCTCCACTCTGCGGCCTCTTTCTTATAGAGGCAACGCCGCAAGTATATTGTGATTCTATCGCCATTTCCGTGACAAATGTTCAGGTAAGCTTCATTCTTTAGTTCAACCAGTTCTGATATTTACAGTTAGGAAACGCCATGCTACTCCCATGGAATCGAATCACCCTCATTTCCTCTTGTAAGGAGGAAGAGAGCGTTTTTTCCAAACACTGCTAATTTTCGGGACAAACTCACACGTTGATGCTATCCTAAAAGAGGCTGCAGAGTGGAGAATAAGTAAAAACAAGATGACGTAAACAAATTTGATCTCTATCTAGCTTCAAAAGTGAAATAGTATAATACTCTAGTTTTGTCTAATCTGGCTCTTGTAAAGATAAAACATGGCAGAAGGGGTCGGGTACTTTCTGAAATCGGGCAAATTTGGCTGGTTACATTCAAATGCCACGAAACGCAAACTAGTAGCCATAAGTTATATGCTGTTTCTTTTGTCGCACTTCTCGCTTGTGAAAATACCCTTTTCCCGTTCCATGCTTTTCAGCCAACTTTAATCTGCATAAATTTAAAGGCAATGTCAATTGCTATCCTCTGTCCTCCTGATTACTCTTTTCTCTTTCCACTCAATATTGTTTCTTTTCCTAATTCTTTTCTTTGAGTGGCTTTACTGCCTCGTATGGGATGGATTCCGATTAAAAAGAGAAGTTATATTTCATCCTTGCATATCAGACCCTGAACTATCACCACTCACGATGAATGTATGTCCCCTTATGGAGGCCCCCATGTCTTGAGCGCCTCTTGAGACTTAATCTCAATCCAGACCTCAAGTGGAGCTCGTACATACGGTCCATCTTTAGAGATACTGGAAAAGGTTTAGCTCCTTGTACCGCTCCAATAAGTACTCAACTTTTGCTATTCTTGACAAGAGCAAGATCAAATCTAAAATGGAGAACTGATACCGTATATGTTCCGGAGTTGCTCAGTATTCACTTGCTAGTCTTGATAGAGCCCAAAAGCGTCTCCTCGTCCTTGTGGGTGATGAATACCCTACAAAACCTTTCTCATAGACGAAACCTCACAAGCCTTTGATTACTCTATTGCTATTTTCATAGAAAGTGCTCAGACGAACTAAATTCCTTACTTTCACCAGTTCTAACCTTTACGGCCAAGAGCCGTCATGTTACGCACATTTAAGCGAACCACCCTCATTCCCTTCGTTTTGCATTGGTGCGATGTAAGTTCCACTTGACATCTACCTCGAGTGGCTACTGGATCCTTGTACAGAGTGAACATCACTGTAAAAATATGTTTTGCAATGAATCATATATATGTTGTGTGCTGCAAGTGAGTAAAAAAGCATTCCCGAGTCCGCAGCCCGGTAGACGAAATAAACACGATTGTCAGTCAGATGAAATATTTTGACCGCCTGAGAGTAGCGGATTTTGATTTCTATGCTAATATTACTGAAGAATATTATTACAATATATTATATTTAAGATCTACCAACATTGGCATTGAACCCTCAGTTTTTTTGTATTTTAAACTTTTAGCTTATAATTTATTATTTGTATGTGTATATATAAAAGATATATAGGAGGTACGGTAGAGTAGTGGATAGCAGCTAGGACTGAGGAATAGGAGAACCGCATTCGAATCCCAGTGAACCAGGTCTCTACAGAAAGTCTCCACCATCATAATCAAATCAAATGTGCTGGTGTCTGGCTGTCGGTTTCTAGGAACTGAGCTGCTTGACCCTCATACGTCGAATACAACAGGTGCGTCTACCATGTTTACTTAAATATTTCTATCTATAAAAAGGACGTATAAACATAAAAAAAATGTCTTAAATTAATTGTCGAACTTTGTCCATTTCATAACGTGTGACGTCATTTGTTTACATTTGGATACGCATCGAGCAGATATGAATGTACGAGAGAAAATCGTGGAGAATTGTCGTTTAAAAACAGTAAAATCGAACATGGTAACCGAAACGCTCCTTTGTAGCTAAATCGGTAAAGTATGCCAGGTTATATGACAGTCCTGTATAGGATACAGATTCGATTCCTATCGGAGGACGCATATTTTCTATGAAAATTTCTCGGACATTCAGGCCGGTAAATATTGTTTATTATAAACGGAGCATTTACTTAAATATTTGTATCTATAAAAAGAATGTATACACATAAAAATGTCTTAAAATAATTATCATGGTTTGTTCATTTCATTATATATATATATGTCGGTATGCCAAAAAGATATCTTTTCTGCACACCTCGAAAAATCTAAGAAAATCTAAGAAATTTTGAGGAATAGCTTTTCAGTACCCTGTTGGATATATATTTATATATCCACGTAGCTGGAGGACAATACCGGTCTCTTTCTGTATTGTTAATCACCAACTGGTGATTAGGCGTTGACATTTTGGAAGCTGTGATTAAACCAATCCCCGACCCGATCAAATTTACGTCTCTCAAATGCTGATCCTTTAGTGTTTTCCGGTTTTCTTTTTTTTTTTTAAAATTTTAAATCTATAATTGGAATATACAAATCATTTAGATTTCGAAATGCTTGTCTTTCTTTTTAATGTTTTATTCTGCCACCCAACAGATTCTTTTTGACAACTTCATCCTTTTCTTCCGTTTCCAGCCGTTTTACAATTTTTTTTATTTCTTAGGTCTTTGTTGACGTCGATATTTTTTTTTCACATTTTCCCTTTTTCAGCCTTTCTACTTTTTTCATTTTCTCCTCTTTTTTTTTTTCGAAACTTTTTTTCATCGTAAATGTTTGTTCTTTTTCTTTTGAATATTTTCCCAGTTTCATTCCTACTTATCACCTTACTTTTTCTAATTAAATAAATTTTTACATTATATTGTTTATTCTTTTTATCCTCTCGTTACCTTTCATTCATTCTTCTTTCTTTCCCGCCTAATTTTTTTCTTTGTTTCATTTTTGACTCCTTTGTCTTCTTTAGTGTCCTTCTCAAATATCATTCAATTGAATCACATTTCTTCTTTCCTTCAAACATTTCTTTTCTCTTTCCAATTTATTATTTCTTATATTTATTTTATTTGTGCATATTTTCTCTTTTATTTTTCTTTTCTTGTTGAAATTTTTCGTTCTTTCTTTCTTTCTTTCTTTATTTATTTCTTTCTTTCTTTTCCTGTTGAAATCGTCTTTCTTTCTTAAATTTTCCTTTCTTACTTTCTCCTGTTGAAATCTATCTTTCTTTCTTTCTTTCTTTCTTTTTTTTCCTGTTGAAATCGTCTTTCTTCCTTAAATTTTTCTGTCTTTCTTACTTTCTCCTGTTTAAATCTTTCTTTCTTTCTTTCTTTCTTTCTTTTCCTGTTGAAATCGTCTTTCTTTCTTAAATTTTCCTTTCTTTCTTACTTTCTTTCTTTTTTTCCTGTTGAAATCATCTTTCCATCTTAAATTTTTCTGTCGTTCTTACTTTCTCCTGTTGAAAACTTTCTTTCTTTCTTTCTTTCTTTCTTTTCCTGTTGAAATTGTCTTTCTTTCTTAAATTTTTCTTTCTTTCTTTCTTTTTTTTCCTGTTGAAATCATCTTTCTATCTTAAAATTTTCTGTCTTTCTTACTTTCTCCTGTTTAAATCTTTCTTTCTTTCTTACTTTCTTTCTTTCTTTCTTTCTTTCTTTCTTTCTTTCTTTCTTTTCCTGTTGAAATCGTCTTTCTTTCTTAAATTTTCCCTTCTTTCTTACTTTCTTTCTTTTTTTCCTGTTGAAATCATCTTTCCATCTTAAATTTTTCTGTCTTTCTTACTTTCTCCTGTTGAAATCTTTCTTTCTTTCTTTCTTTCTTTCTTTTCCTGTTGAAATCGTCTTTCTTTCTTAAATTTTCCTTTCTTTCTTACTTTCTTTCTTTTTTTCCTGTTGAAATCATCTTTCCATCTTAAATTTTTCTGTCTTTCTTACTTTCTCCTGTTGAAATCTTTCTTTCTTTCTTTCTTTCTTTTCCTGTTGAAATCGTCTTTCTTTCTGAAATTTTCCTTTCTTTCTTACTTTCTTTCTTTTTTTCCTGTTGAAATCATCTTTCCATCTTAAATTTTTCTGTCGTTCTTACTTTCTCCTGTTGAAATCTTTCTTTCTTTCTTTCTTTCTTTTCCTGTTGAAATCGTCTTTCTTTCTTAAATTTTCCTTTCTTTCTTACTTTCTTTTTTTCCTGTTGAAATCATCTTTCCATCTTAAATTTTTCTGTCTTTCTTACTTTCTCCTGTTGAAATCTTTCTTTCTTTCTTTCTTTCTTTCTTTTCCTGTTGAAATCGTCTTTCTTTCTGAAATTTTCCTTTCTTTCTTACTTTCTTTCTTTTTTTCCTGTTGAAATCATCTTTCCATCTTAAATTTTTCTGTCTTTCTTACTTTCTCCTGTTGAAATCTTTCTTTCTTTCTTTCTTTCTTTCTTTCTTTTCCTGTTGAAATCATCTTTCCATCTTAAATTTTTCTGTCGTTCTTACTTTCTCCTGTTGAAATCTTTCTTTCTTTCTTTCTTTCTTTCTTTCTTTTCCTGTTGAAATTGTCTTTCTTTCTTAAATTTTTCTTTCTTTCTTACTTTCTTTTTTTTCCTGTTGAAATCATCTTTCTATCTTAAAATTTTCTGTCTTTCTTACTTTCTCCTTTTGAAATCTTTCTTTCTTTCCTTCTTTCTTTCTTTCTTTCTTTCTTTCTTTCTTTCATTCTTTCTTTTCCTGTTGAAATCATCTTTCTATCTTAAAATATTCTGTCTTTCTTACTTTCTCCTGTTGAAATCTTTCTTTCTTTCTTTTCCTGTTGAAATCGTCTTTATTTCTTAAATTTTCCTTTCTTTCTTACTTTCTCCTGTTGAAATCTTTCTTTCTTTCTTTCTTTCTTTCTTTCTTTCTTTCTTTTGTAGTTGAAACTTTTCTTTCTCCTGTTGAATTCTTTCTTTGTTTTTCGTGTTGAATTTTCTTTCTTTTTCTTTCTTTCTTTCTTTCTTTCTTTCTTTCTTCAGTTTTCTTTCCTTCCCTCTTCACTTCCATCGTTCCTTCTTTTCCTTGTCTTCTTTCGGGCTCTCTCTACCCCTTTAAATCCTTTTTCTGCCATTCTTACAATGTTTTTTTCTTAACTCTTTCACACATCATTCTTCTCTTTTTCATGCTTTTCCTCCTTTTTATTTACCCTCCCTGTCTTCCCAACCCTCCCCCGATTTCTAACCCAACATGATGGTTAACTTTCTTTTTTTCTATTTGCTTTCCTCTTTTTCTCTGTTTTTATTTGTCTTCCTTTTTCTACTCTTTTCTCTCCCTTCTTCTCTTTTCCTATTCGCCTTACCTGATATTTAACACCTTTTCCAACCTGAATATCCTGATTCCTCCATTCCCTGCAAATCCAGTCGAAAATATTCTTCTTGCGTTAATTATAGATGCCCTTTCTGTTTCAATGTCAAAGCTCAGGATTATCAGTGACCGAAAAATGAAATTAAACCCTATCAGATTATGGAGCAATATGGGGAGAAGAACAATAATCCGAGATGAGATAAACCAGGAGGAGTATATTTGTCTTTTCCAGGACAGACGCATAACAAATGCCTTCATTACAATTATACCTTTAATATTAGTTGCTTCTTACAATACTTGCCATTGCCGTCGGCGCTTTAATTTACTACCGATGCTTAAGTCTTCTTCTTAAGAAGCTTCGACATTCCTGTCATACCTCTGTCCAACGATCTCGTCATTGAATACTGTTGCCATATTTTGTCTGGTGACTCTTTTGTCCATCTTGAGATTCTCGACAAAATACAAAGAAGGATCTGGCATATTTTCATGGCTACCTGTTCTAACGAGCTTTTTTTCCCTGGTGCCCTGACTATATGAATTTAAGCATGCTGCTAGATTGGCAACTAGGTCCTACCTTTTTGCTGTTGAAATAGTTAAATGTAACTGCTACTTCTACTCCAACAGTTTTTTCTCGCACTTCCCGACTGTGGATCGACCCTTCCTTTTACTTGCTTCCCTGATAACTACGATCTTCAAAAATTTAAATGCAGTGTCAACCACCATCTTCTGTTGAGTTGAACCCTGTTCATCTTTTATCCTTTCTTCAATCTCCACTATACACAATCTTTTCTCTCACTTTCACACCCTGTAACCCTCTCTCTGTGCTTGTGGCATTCCCGCCTTACTTGAAGTGAAATGCTTTAAAAATGCCTTTCGTTAAACTGTTGTTCATTATCAACAAAGTCTTGTAATATGGCAAGTACGAATCATTGGTATGAAACCATTATTTATGGACGAACTTTCATAAACAAAGATGACTGAGGCCTTTCAGATGATCTCTTCTTACATTTTGCTCTCACAGATTCTTCATCCATATGTCATATCAGTTCAGATCATGGCTCACCACAATGTCCTGTCCTTTGTAGCTCTTAATAATCTTAGTCTTTTTTGTTATCTCTTCTAGACCTTATTCCATTATCCACTTACTTAAGCTCGCTAGGTTCGCTATGTGTTATTGTCTTGCGTTCAATCTGTCCTGTGAGTATCAAATTTTCCAAGCCCTCTTTCCTCATTATGTGCTCTAGAAATTTCAATTGCCTCTTTCTGATGTTAAGTATAAGTGTCCTTTTTGTTTCCATTTTTCTAAAATGTCAAGGCTTACTTGTTCAGTCCATGTTATTCTCATCATCCTTCTGCAGGACCACATTTATGTTGCTTCAAGTCTCTTCTTTATCTGTGAGTAGATTATCCAGCATTCACTTCCGTATAGGATGACTGATAATAAATAACAGTTCACTAGTCTTTGTTTGTTTCTAACGAAGTCTTTATGTTTCTTAATACTTTGCTTAGCTTTTGGAAGACATCTTTCGTTATCCCAAAGCCCCTTCGGATCTCCAATTTATAAATTGCATGGTAATTGTTCAGACGAAAGTTTCCTCTGTAGTACCTCGACTTTATGAATTTAAGCGCAGTACTAGACTGAGAGCAAGGTCTCATCCTTTTACAGTTGAAATGGCTAGATTCAACCGTAAGTTCTATGCTAACAGTTCCTTTTTGGATCTCTCTTCTAGCTTCTCAGTCAACCTTGATCTTCAAAAATTTAAATGCAATGTTAATCGTTATGTTTTATCTTCTTAATACTTCTTTTTATTTTTATTGTCTTTTCTCCTTAGTAGTACAGTTTTACATGTTCTCTAACTCTCAGTAACCCAATGCGTCTTAGTAGATTTATTGCCTTGTTTAGGGTGAAATGATTAAAAAAATGTTGGCATGTTCCTTTTTCTAACAACCATACATTCAGTCTTCTTCTAATTGATGCTTAGTCCTTTCTTCTCGCTTTCCTTCACTACATAATGTAGGCGTCCTTATAGTTTCCTTTCTGTGTCTGCCATTGTGTTAATGGGTAAATAACCGGGTTGTAACTTTCAATACTTCAGAAACCAATCTAGTAGGAGTTCATCATTAACGTTCAGATTCTCAGTTGTCTCCAGGTACATTGAATGGTTCCACTCTTTTGTTCGTCTTTTCACTTCAAATTCACTTCAAACCTGAAGTGGAACTTCGATATTGTATCTATTGCTAAAGATGCTGTAAAACAAAAATTATCAGCTCATTCCATAAATTCAAAAATCGTTAAACTCCTTTTGCTATGCTTCATTTTTACAACAGATTAGACCCAAAAGTGGAATAATGATACCATAAGAATCTTTTTTCCTAATCCGTCAGCATGGGTGACGCTAATTTCTAAGAGAGCAACACACCGCATCTCCTTGCTTTCAAGTTTTCAACTGACATGAAGGGGAAAGTTTATATTGAATCAATTGCGACTTTTGCTACTATGAAAGTCAGTTCCCTATGCCGTTCTAGACAATTTTTCTTACCAGGATCGATCTTGCACATTTATACGTCTAGTATTCGTCCGTGCATAGAATATTACTGATATATATGAACCGGTGCTTCTGTTATATATCTAGAGAGTCTTAACAAAACCCATACAAGAAGCCGTAATGATTTGGCATGTGGGTTTCAGTCACTTTCCACACAGCCTTTTCTATAAATAATTGTTCTGATGAGGTTTCCTTGGTACCTCGATTTCACAAATTTAAACGCAGTACTAGATTGACTGCTAGGTCTCATCCTTTCATCGTTGAAATTTCTAGTTGCAACCATAAGTTCTATGCTGATAAGTTCTTTAATTGTCCTCCTCGCGTGTGAAAATATCTCCGGGTTATTAGCTTTCATGTCAACTATGATCTTCAAAACGTTTAATGCAGTTTGAATTGTAATGCTGTGTCACCTGCCGTCTCCTTCAGTCATGTTCTTTTATTGTCCTCTCTATTTCTTTCACTTCCAGCACTCGTTGCATCCTAGTGGCTTTTGTTGCCTTGCTTGGGGTGAAATGATTGCTTGAGCAGTTCTTTTTTCCACGCTTGACAGAATTCAAAATCGTTGGCTCGGTTTCATGCGCGATGACTTATTTTTTGTCTCTACAACTTACTTCCCACAGGCGCAAAGTTGCAAGCCTGTCGCACATCTATTGCTATTTTTCATAGAAAATGTTCAAATGAGCGCTCTATTCTTTAGCCCAACCAGATTAGACCATTAGATAATTTAGCAATGAGTGCACTCCGTACATCCTGCGTTTATATTTCCCCCACACTTTACTACACATATATAATTCCATCAATAAAAACATGACTTTAGCCCGATGAAGTCCTTTTAGAGGATGAAACATGTTACACAGAATTATTCCACGTTGTCACTCAATTACTTAATATATATATGTTTATATGTCAAGTTTGAAAATGTTAGTGACTATAAGTATAGACCATTCTGCTTCAAATATGTCGCCATAGATAAGATAATATTAAAAGATATAATGACCTTTATGTTGGCTATATTTTGTGGATTGCTGTACAGAAACGTTAGAGGAAGAATAATCAAATTATGCCTGGTTGGACTTTATAATTGAAACATTTGCCTTTTACAGATACAAAGTAGTGATATCGAAGGAAAGGGAAACTAGAGAGACATTAAGTTGGTCAATTTTAGCTAATAACGCCAACTCAATTTTGATTCAGACGATTAAGAATGGAAAATATTTTTATTCTGCGTTGACATTTCAATATCTTTCTTGGAATATGAATCTCGGAATTATAAAATGCATTAGCACGTAAGATAAGATGGCCCAACGCATGCCGACTATCAGGTGGAAAAGTATATAATTGCCGCCTTTTGATAAGGTCGAGTCATGCCCGATCCTTGAAAGAGGTTCAGAGGTCAGGGGTTCAATTGGTGGCTTGTTTTTTTGGCATTATTCAGCGCTTATCACTTTTGGAATATGAAGAGAAGTAATTTTTACAGCTAGTGTTTTCGAAATTTAGCACTTTTGTATTTGTAATTATTTGTTCATAATCTTTCTCTGTGAGATTTTCTGGTTTATATATATATATATATATATATATATAAACAATATTGTTCACAGCTAAGTATTGCAAACATACAACGAAGCCCACTCTCTGCTTTTCAGTGACCGTTGTGTCTCAATAATCGGTCTTCTCAGTGTGCACACTAAGCCTGGAAAGGGCCCCATGCAAGTTCACACGAAAGTGAAAGATGAAAATAAACGCCAGAAATGCGAACGCGAAATCTGTCTCCAATATACATTGTTGTTTATTTAGAGATGCAGTTTCATGGTCTGGGTGGGGATGTAGGTGACACTTAGAAGCAGTTCAAGTAGAAGTTATATCTGATCAATGGAATACGAAGGGAATGAAGGTGGCTGGCTAGATTGTACGTAGCATGGTTGGGCTTAAGTGTGAAGATTTGAACTTGTGAAACTAAGGAATGTAGTTCATCTGTACATTTTCCATGGAAATAGCGATAAAGTAGCAAGGGATTTGCAACGTTTTGTTTGTGGGAAAGGGCTTGCAGAGTGGAAAATAATTCATCAGCCAAAAGGACGCGGAAACGCTTATAGATTCTATCGAAACTGGAAAGTGAAAACTCAACTGTCCCTGCTTATATATGGCAGCAATACTCCATTTCTTGCTTGATCTGGCTTTTTTGTAATGATAACGGTAGCAGAAGGAGTCGGGTACAAGGAACTGACTATTTACCGATTGATGTACAAGTTCCACTTGAGGTCTGGGTTGGGCTTAAGTCCCAAGAGGCGCTCAAGGCACGGAGCCTTCTTGAGAGAACATTTATTTCATGCGATAGTCGAAAATCTAGGGTCCGCTCAAGAATTGATTTACTCTGCACATGTGTGAAACCAGTTCAGACGCTCCAACTTTGATTATTTCTAAGTTTCATTTTTGAAAATCTTCCCCATCAGTCAGCTCCATTAAAATTTTTGAATGTTGTAGGTGGCATAAAAGCAAGAAACCGGAAGGCGAGAAATTTGAAAAAAAAAGGAACTGTTAGAATAGAACTTGCGGTTGCATCTAAGCTAATTCAATATTAAAACGATGTGACTTAATTGCAAATCTAATCGTACGCTTAAATTCATGTAGTTGAGGTATCGAAGGAAGAGTGTTCATTAGAACAACTGCCATGAATATATTTATAGAAAAGATAGAGAGAAGCCAGGTCACAGAGATGGGGAAGTGACTGAAGACGAGATGCCAGGTCAAGACCGATAGCATTACAGACCTTTCTTTGGGTTTTGTCAAGAATCTCGAGATATATAGTCAGACCAGATATAGCAGCAATGTATACTGGAAGAGGTACACTTTGCTGGAAGGACCTGAAATATAGATCCTTTTAATGCCTTCTTACGTTCCTTCATACACAACCGGTAAATATACTTAATCTTTGGTGTCTTTTCGTTATATAAGAGTAAGTGTCGTTGCCGACACTGTGGTTTGAAACTAGATCGCCAGTGAGCAACACGGGCGATTCCATTATTAAGTAGATCACGTGATCATAAAGGAAGTGAATAAATAGGAAGTAGCGTGATGACAGTACGGTCATTGTTCACTCTTCTTGTCTATCCACTATTGCTATACGTTCACTCTCTCTACTTTATGGATTACGTTTCTCTATTGATCATTATACTATTTGGCTATTACTACTTGGTGGATATTATTGGAAGGCGTTACTACTAGTACCGGTGTCTACGAAGTCTCGAATATAACAAGCATTTTTGGAAGCGATAACGAGATTTCGCTTGACAGGAAAAGTGACAAGCGAAGCCGCTCAACATCACAAAACTTTTCAAACCAATAAAATTATCTGTCTTTAATTCTTTGATTTTTGTCCCTGTACGCATCAAACCTTTTTGATCCGACAGATCGTACCCTACTGCTAATGGTTTACAGGGCAATAAAATTAAGAAGATCTTTGAGGCCTTCTTAAATTTTCTTTTTAGAAGACATCATTTTCTTAAATTCTCTTGCTATAAGATACCATCATTACAGGAAGTATTTTTTAATAATGTTAATCCTTTCAAAGAAAGCTTTTGTTGTTGCCCTCAGTAAACAACTGTATATGTGGCTTCCGTTCCCGCTTTCTCATACCGTCATCATTTGAATTTGGATTTGAGTTCATATTCTCTAAATTCGTCTCTAATTTCCCGAGGTTACATTTTCGGAGACACGAAAACGTTCATGGCAACAAATATCGCCACATCTTTTAACTTTAGGAATTATCTTGTTTTCTTCATTATTTTGAGACTTTCATCCCAAAGAATTATCACAAAAGAATATTTCCTGACTCTCGGCTTTCTCGCCTGAACTTTTTGTCCCTCGCTATGTCTTGACTTCAGCTTCAGTGCCAATTTATAATTAATCAAGTGTGGGGCATTCCGACGTGGTGTAATGGTTAGCAAGCTTGTTCTCGCTAGAACAATTACGACTGAGTAGTGAGTTCAATCCTCACTGGGAGCCCTATGCTTTCGGCCTTGTGCCACATCTAAGCTACGCTTAGAAAATGACCGGGGCAACTCGAGGCGGTGTAATGGTTAGCAAGCTTGTCTAGCTAGAGCAATTACGACTGAGCAGTGAGTTCGATCCTCACTGGGTGCACCTACTTTCGGCCTTGTGCCACATCTAAGCTACGCTTAGAAAATCACTATTATTAATCAAGTGCATTTGATCATTGAGTAAGATAGATTTCAAAATTATTTATTGTACAACGTAGGGAGAGTCCTGTCATTTTCATCAGCGACCATTTTTATCTTTGAGATACTTGCATTCATTTACAAAATAACCACCATCACTGTTTCTTTGATGTCCATTACATGTATAGTGTTTTCTCATGAATATTACCTTTTTAAATTATTTTACCCCTAACAGGGTAATAAAACTACTAAGATTCAATTCTATCATAAAATTATTAACAATACTTACCTCGAATAAATCGTGTGTAAGACATTTCTATAGTAAAGCAACTTACAACACATAATATTAGAAAGGAGATTTATGTGAGCAAAGAGTTTAACAGTGTGTAAATTTAAATCGACGAGACGAGTTCAACTTCCGGCCTAGTCGGTTGCATTGGCATGTCACAAGTACTAGGAAATGGTAATGGATAATATTAGCTGTTTCCGTATAAGGAAACATTCGACGTTCATTGATCAAGGAGTCAGTGGCACTCGAGTTACGCTTTTCTTCCTTTCCTACAGGATGGGATCAAAGTGTAGTATCTGTCGTCGGGCGGACAAACTACATTTTATCTCTCAGTTGTGTTTCTGTCATCGGACGGAGCGCAACTCGGTTGTGTCTTTGTCTTCAGGCAGAGGCCCCAATTGAGAAAAATATTGGTAGGTGCTCGGTTCAGTGAAACACTTGCCCACGGGAGTAACTCCCTCATTACACTAAGGTGGGGTGGTCAGTAGTCATATCGATGCCAGCGTAACAGACGGTTGCGGAGACTTGGCTATTTTTGGACGTGGTTCGGATGCACGCACTCGGGGGTCTCCATATTAAACTGAGCCTGTGTCACACCCTTCTAGCGTGGGACGGCAAGTAAATACTAAGTGTAGTATTGGATTTCGTGCGGACAAGCTACATTTTATCTCTCAGGTGTGTTTCTATTGTTACGCAGAACACAGCAAATACACGAGGAATATAATATTTCCACTTCATGTCAACCGAGAACGTTACCACGAGAAGGCGCAATTTCATGGTGGTAAAAGTCAGAAAGAAGTCTCTCAGATAATTTAATAGATAGTTTTGTTTTAGAGGAGTTAAAATTAAGGAACCATTTCTTGTCCCAGTTAACAGCAGATTTTAGACCACATTTGTTATCAGGCTTACGGCCATATCACGTTGAAACTTCGGTTCTCGTACGATCACCGAAGTTAAGCAGCGTCAAGCCTGGTCAGTACCTAGATGGGTGATCGTTTGAGAATAACAGGTGTTGTAAGCTTGGATGTGCGGGTGGTGTAATGGATAATGGCACAGGATTGTTAATCAGAGAGCCAATTTCCAATTCCGGTTGGGTTGATTTACGCTCAAATGCCCTTGGAAAAGGTATGAATCCATTTCTACTCCTCCAGTTATGGGTTAATTAGTAAGACTTGTATCACTAAATCATTATCTTCCAAAAAGAAAATTCTTAAAATTAAAAATAAATCTGGCTTTAAAGAACCTGCAAAGGGTTGATAAACCGTAGAAAACGAATCCATCATAAAATATTGTGAATTTCTTTCGACATAATATGTAATTCTGGACTCTTTCACTTTCGCATTCTAATGGTGCACGCCTAAGTAAAGACATGAAAATTAAATATGGAATCTTTCAAGGTCACTTTTTATCGCCTGTTCTTTTTTGTTTAATATTAATTACTTAAACAATACAGCATATACACACACACACATATATATATATATATATATATATATATATATATATATATATATATATATATATATATATATATCAAATCAACAGAGTTTCTCTTTTACCCATAGAACTGTGCCCCCAAGAGCTACGACTACTATCCCCAAGCCGCTCCATCCAGAGCAATAGAAGTCGGTTCAAGCAAGGATATACAAGTGATAATAATTATCTCAAATCCTCCTAATTTCTATCACTTGTATATCCTTGCTTGAACCGGCTTCTAATACTCTGGATGGAGCGGCTTGGGGATAGTAGTCGTAGCTCGTGGGGGCACAGTTCTATGGGTAAGAGAAAGTCGGATGAATTCCACCACGGAATATGTGATCGAGCGGCGCTATATCGAGTCTAATTCGCTACCTCTGCGTCACCGAGGCCTGTTGGTACAGTTGACATGACGTTTGCCTGATAATGTAATTGTCCGGGTTCAATTCTCGGTAGGGGATACGCACTGCTGATGAGTCCCAAATGTAGGACGAAACTGCCGTCCAGTGCTTTCTGCATTCTGTTGAGGTTTCTTCTAGACTCGATGTATTACTTAATTTTAATTATCTCAAATCTTCCTAATTTCTATTTATATATATATATATATATATAAATAATGGACTCTCCCGTCGAGTTCGATGTATGAGGTTCCGACGACCACGAACTAATTATCTGCATGCCTATGACTTTTTAGGCCGGCTCGAGAATTGCCCAAAAGACCACAAACAATACAGGAGCATGTATTGTATCCAAGTGCAGCAGGAACACTGTTAGATGTTTCATTTTGCTTTCTCGTTTCATGTAATCGACTAATGCTTACTTCTCAGTGCAGCTATATCAATGTCGCACTTCTTTAGCTCCGATGCGACCAGAGCTGTTTTTTCTTTCTGGTGCTGAGCTGTTGTCCTGGACAGTTCGTACATTCCAAGTGACAAGATGAAGTTGATGTTGTTTCGAGGAGTTTTTGCCACAGTAGCCGGATATGTGTGGAACTAATTAGATGTAGTTGTCAGAAAATTAACATAGTAATTTTGTCAAGGGGTGAAGTGTCGGACCATGCACATTTTTGGGATCTGCCGATAAAAAAGTAACGGTGCAAAAATCTTGCCATGGAAACTCCGAACAACAGTCCTCATGTGTTATTATCGCGGAGTTTAACCTCTCCGGATCACAGTCAGTATCAGGCAGTACACTCTTCTCGGCAGACACATGCAAAATAATGACCGGGTTAAGCTGTCATGAATTTTCCTTCCCATCTGAAGTCTTTTTATCATGAAAACAACACTAAAATGATTGCTAACCAAAACTCAGAGAGACTCCTTTCGCCCTCATCAAGGGAAGCTAACCCGCACCAGTTCTCATCCTAGTAACTCTGATGAATAGTTCGCACAACACAATCAGGCCAGTGATAGGACAAAAACAGTACGGGTTCGTCATAGACACCGGAACAAGGAAGGCGATATCTATGCTCAGAATGTTATTATAAAGAGCAATACAAATACAGAAGGACGTGCAACTGTGCTTTATAGATTATGCAAAGGCGTTTGATAAAGTACACCACAACGATCTGTTAGAATTGCTCAGCAACCTGGACATATTTGGGAAGAACATTAGAATACTCAAGAAACTATACTGACAGCATACCGTCTGCATATCGATAAAAAATGAGTCTGCAAATATACAAAAACAGAAAGGTGTCTTCTCACTAGACTTATTCAACCTATACTGCGAGGCAATTGAATGTCATACCAGGATTCATTATTGGCGGCCACAATCTTAACATAAGACATGCAGATGACACAGTGTATATAACAGACACGGAAAGAAAACTACAAATGTTACTACAGAAAGTAGAGAAGGAAAGCGAGAAGAAAGGACTAATCATAAACTACAAGGAGGCAGAGTGGATAGTTATTAGCAAAAGAATGAGTTCAAAATGCTAATTACAAATTGGACATACCAAAATCAACTTAACACAAAAATTTAAATATCACAGAAGTGTTCTAATAGTGAATGGAAAGTGTGACACTGAAATCGGAAGACGCACTGGGATAGCCAAAGATGCCTTCCAAAATCTAAGCAGAGTATTAAGAGACAGAAAAACTTCTTTAGAAACAAATAAAAGAGTACTGAACTGTTATGTGATATCAGTCCTCTTATATGGTAGTGAATGCTGGAAAATTTCCTCAACGATGAAGAAGAAACTTGAAGCAATGGAAATGTGGTTCTACAGAAGGATGCTGAGGATACCATGGACCGAATAGCGAAGAAGTTTAGGGAAAATTGAAACTTATACTTAAGTAAGAGACAATTAAAATTTCTGGAGAACATAACCAGGAAGGAGGGCTTGGAAAATCTAATACTCACAGGCAAAAGAGACAGAGGAAAACAACGTATAACATACTTGGTGATCTTGAGTAAATTGATAGCGAAACAGGGTTTAGAAGAAATAATGAAAAGACAGGATTTACTTAGATCTACAAAGGACGGAAAATTATGGAGAGCCATGACTATCTACACACTGAAGGGGATGGGCATATAAAGAAGAAGGAACGATTACGCAACACTCAGGAGATGTCGTAACCACTGTTTGGGGTACCACTAGTTTATATTAAATGTTGATGTGGTTAGTTAAAGCTTTTAATAATGGATTAGTCCTGCCTCCCCACCATTATTGTCAGTGAATGGGTTCGAGCCTATCTGAAGAATGGTATAATATAAACACGAAATTTCCTGTCTTTCACAGATAAAGAGTTGAGATGAAATTAAAGAATTGAATAGGGAAAAGAGGTAGATAGGAAATGAAAGAGAAGGAGAGAAAAAGGAAATGAACGAGATGGAAAAAGTAAAGTATGAGCGTGCGTGCGCGTGTGTATGAGAGAGAGAGAGAGGGGGAGGAAAGGAGTTGGTAATAGCTGGGAAGCCGTTAAAAAAAAAAAAAAAAATCCGGAACTCCATTAGGTGATAACAGCAGCTGCCTATCACCGCCCCATCCCAGAAAACACCCTCCAATTTACCAATGGTTCAAATTTCCGAATAAAAGTTCATTACTTCCGGATTAAGGAGAGAAGGAACGCGAAATTTGCGGAAAAAAAATAAAAAAACGAAATTATAAAAAAAAATGTTATGTTCTCGTTTGACCGGTTTATTTAGCTTTAAATGAGCCTCTGTTTTTATAACGAAGAGATATGTCCGGAAATTATACAACCATTTTAACATTAACTTAAAAAATATCCCACCAATGGTCCCTATTATCCAAATGACTTTTGATGATTTATTTTAAACTGAAAATTCATATAATGTTATATAATCAAAATAAAAATTTTGCTTAGATAAACTGTATTAGTAATTAACATTCAGTTATAAATTCCTTGTTCTATAACAGTTTTAGTTACGAATATTTGAATATTTAATTCCAAATGGCGTACAAGTGATGTTTGTAGGGACGTGTGTGAGAAGCGGTAATAGCCGAAATTAGTCTGTTATGCGTTCAACGGCAGGTTAATAAAAATTGATTGAAAGCAGACGAAATCAAAAGGCGCAAAAAATTGAGTAAATCGGTAGTTCGGGACTGCCAAAATAAAATATGTAATAATTTATTTTCTGTCTGAATTTATGTGATGACGAGTTATAATTATTCACGCTATTTAAATTAGTACTATTGCCCTCACCTTTGTTGTTGTTTTTTCCTCAGGTGTATATTGATCTGGGTAACGTACATTGAATTTCTGTTGCCATTTTTTAAAGACGTCTGTAGTATTGTATGTAAATAAGATACTGCTATAAAGACATGATACCACAGCCGAACGCCAGTCGAATCACCATTTATTGGCCTGACAACGTCTATTCCAGAGATTGCTCTATTTCATAACAACGGCTTTAGAGCCTAAACCTCTCCCAAGAATGGTTTGTAACACATTATTTATCATCTCTCAGTTGTGTCTCTGTCTTTGGGCAGAGTGCACTCAGGGGCGACTCCATCAAAGGACAGAATCACAACTGAGGAAAATTATACTGAGAGGTGCCCAGCCCTGGAGAACAGTTGCCCGAGGCCGCGCCCTCTCATTGCACCAGAGAGAGGGATAGGCGCTCGCATCGTTGCCAGCGCAGCCGATGGTTGCGGGAGTTGCAGGCAATTTTTATTCTTAGTCCGGGTGTACGCGTTTGGGTCCCCACCTTAAAAAAGACCTTGTGTCACAACTCGTCTGGGGAGAGAGTAAATACCAAGTTTTTAGTTAAATACTAGTCTGTGAAGGCTTTTTAAAAGCAGTATGAAGATCTTGGCTTGTGGGACGTAGCGGAGTAGTAAGAGGTCAAATATCTTGAGGACTGCTTTTTTAAACGGTGGATAATCAGCAAGACAACTGATATTAATTTCTTATGGGTCTTCTTGTTCCCTGTGCCGTGTTTCTTCAGCACATTGGTAGTCATATCTCTCGACAATTTCTTGTAATTTGTAGCTCTTAACAAATTTTGTCTTTTTGTCAGCCCTCCAAAATCATGGTCCGTGGCTAGGGAGGTAATGCGTTGTTTTCCTCTGACACCTTGCCTTCAATCTATTCTGTGAATATCAAATTTTACAAGCCCACTTTTCTCATTCTGTACCCTAAAAAATTCAAATGTCTCTTTCTGATGTGAAGTATAAGTTTTAGCTTCCATTTTCTATAAAACTTCGCCGTTACTCGAATGTTCAGTCTATACTTATAAAAGCCACGAAGACAGCCACAATTTTTCACCTAAATGCCTCCACTGTTATTAACAATTGTCAATAATACCTATTTCATTCAGTACAAGCACATTTTCAATAAAAACGACCTGACTTTCGTATATTACCCAGAAGACACTTCTGCAAAATAACATGCGAACGGCTTAATAAAATTATGTTATTGCTCAACAAATGATTTTTACTACCTTTTGTATACATTAAAAAATCTCTTCATCTTTTAAAAAGCGGTGAGACGCCCCCAGGATTAATATTCTGGCAAGCATAAACAAAGGTGCCAGCAATAAGGCGTAGTATCAAAAGGACGGCTTTTCCCATGACATCGCATTTTTTTTAACTACCTTCACTCTTAGTCTTCTTTTATTGTGTTAAAAAGCGAAGATTAGAATTGTAATAAAATTTAACATACGAAAATGAATTTATCCATTTTCTTTGTTTTTGAGAATGTGGAAGAAAAATAAACACTATTTATTAGATTGTTTATACTTATTATATTTATTGGAATGGTTAGCAAAACATCGGCTAACTGCCAATTGATTTGAACTTTTTAAAATGGTAAATAATTAGGATTTCTTTATAGTTGGTTCATATGTTTTAATGATTTAATAAATGTTTATAAATTTAAGAATAACAAACTTGTTTTCACATTTATTTCTTTATAAATTGGTAAATGATAAATACTGAATTGCATTATTTCTTGTTGTACTAGTTTTTAGAATGTTTTAAGTATAAAATTATTCTTGTAAGTAAACAATCTAATAAATAAATAGTAGTTTAATGTTTTTGTTGTAAATTCTCAAGAACAAAAAGGTATAAATACACTTTCATCATATGTTTAGGTTTTATTTCAATTCTAATCACCGCTTTTAAAAACAATAAACATTGCCTAGGAGCAGTTAAAAATAAAAGCGATGTCATGGGAAAAACCGTTCTTTTCACACTACGTCTTATTACGGGTACGTTTGTCTATGTTTACTTATATTCTTAACCTATTGAGAATTGTGCCACAAAGTTTTCTTGTTGAGTTAAAGCCGATGCTTTTGTATCTTCTCGGAAATAACAGGAGAAACCACACTCTTCTTGGTTCACGCCGGCCTGTTCAGCTCCTATAGCCCACAGGAATCAATTTGTCCGAGTGTACCTGCGTGATAGTTAAGTTCACGGTAGACACCTATTTGTTGTCTGCTCTTAATAACTGTAAACGTGTCCTCAGAGTCTTTGTTTGCTGATAGAATGGGTCACCGAACAGCCTCTAACAAGTTTTTCTCACGTGACTACTAGCGGCTCTGTAATAATGTCTTAAATAAGAGTAAGTCTTCTATCTCTTATTTCTTCGCTCAATTTGAGGTGTTAGTATCTTCTACAGATAAAGAATAATGTTTTGCTTGTAAATTCTCTTCCAAAGCTACTCTTAACTCATTTGGAGTATCTTTGCTTGATTTTACACTTAGAATGGAGTCTCTATTGAGTGATTATGCATATAACTGTGCCCATGGTTTCTGCTATTATCTCTAAAGCATATTAGACTATGAACTTTCCTCTATGATATTATGTCAAGTTTCTTGTATATAAATTGTATTCATTGTAAATATTCATTAGGGTTTCATTTTTAAATGTTGTTATTTGTATCCCCCACCTTCTACAGACAAATTGTACATATGGGGACTAGTTAGGGTTACATAGAGACTTTGAGGTATTATGGTGGCTGTAGTAAGAATGTGTTTTTTTCTGTAAGGAATGCTGTGATATGTTTGAGTCAGTAATCGTGATTAGCTAAGTTTAAGATAAGGCAGACTGAAGGCAAGCCTTCCCCTTTCCTCACTTTTGGCCTTGTGTTACATTTTTGCATTATAAAAAAAATAAATATTATTTTCCTCTGTGGTACCGAGACTTTATGAATTTAAGCGCAGTACTAGATTGGCGGTAAGGTCTCATAATTTTAAAATTGTAATAGTGAGATGTAACGGCATATTCTATGTTAACCGCTTCTTTTGTGAGTAAGTTCCACCTTCCCCTTTTGTTCCACTCTTGTAAATTGGCACCGAATGAAGCAGAGGTTAATAAAGTCGTCTAAATTTCGTACGCGAGCACACACACACATGCACATTTCCGTACACAAACTTGCACAGATTTACGAGGTCAGACCGGATAATAACCAGCCATTTAAAATATCTCCAGAATCGGTTGTGCGGTCGTAATGTAAATTAGCAGCCGACCATAGGAAATTTGACGCACGGTGGAGTAATGGATAGCGGCTCGGATTGAGGAATCGGACAGCCGAGTTCGAATTCCAATCAAATCCATTACATTCACTTACGTGCCTTAGGAAAGGTATGAATCTACTTCTCCTCCCTCCAGCTATGGGTAGGACAGACCCGGTTATATAGCCTTGGATGGCAACTGAACTACTGCAGAAAGAAATGGCAACTGCGGGAAAAATCATCCACGTCATTTATTTATCGAAAGATATATGATCGCCTAAGCGTGTATCACGCATGGCACATAATTGAGTGACTGATACATGAACTTATACTCCCTTTGTAGAGGTATTCATTCGGCAGTTAGATTGAATATTGTGTGACCGTTACTTTCCCAGTAATCGAGCGAGGACATTTTTTTTTACGCTCCAGGAAAATTTTTACTTTTATTTATTTATTATATTTAATTTATTTATTCCTTGCGAAGCAAATTCATTATCCAGGTTAATGAGCCTCCATCTTACATAGTCGAGATTTTGAAAGCGAGGAGATTTCAGACTGTAATCTAGATCGAGGAGAACGTGTTAGGACAGGTGAAGGAAGACTGGGATAAACTTCTGTTGTTGCAACGAGAATATGATAATTGCTGTTGAACCGTTTTTCTCTGCAAAAAGAGGGTTACAAACCGTCGTAAATTTTGAATCTTCACTTTTTCATTTTCTAACTAAACATGGGCTGTTCAAAAAATTCTTGTTGCTGATCAAGAAACAAGTTGTGCTACCATTATATACAATTTAAAAAAAAAATTCTCTTTAAAAAAAGATGGTAAGATTTTTTCCTTAATCATTTCATTCCAAACAAGGCAATGAAGCCACTAAAGCGCAGCGGGGGGGGGGGCTTCTTACTTCTTGAAATAATATAAGAAAAGCAAAAACATTATTAAAGAGCATGAACAATAAAAGAACAGAAATGAAGAAGACAGAAGACAATGATAAACGTAACATTTAAATTTTTCATGATTAATGTTGATTGGAAAGTAAGAAGCCAGAAGTCCCACAAGCGAGAAGTGTGAGAAAAGAAAATGTTAGCATAGATCTTATGGTTACATCTAGCCATTACAGCTGTAAAATGATGTGACGTTGCCATCAATCTAGTATGACGCTTAAATTCATAAAGTCGAGTTAGCATAGAGAAATGTTCATCAAAGAAATTACCTTTAAATTTATCAAGGATCTCTAAATATATTGTAGGAGCACCAGATCTGATATGGTAAAAATATTCCAAACATGGATGAATTGTAGACTTGTAGCTCTGTAAGATAGATTCTGGCGAGAAAAATTGTCTATTACGACACAGGGAACTGACATTCTTATCAGTAGACTTAGCACGGAATACAATATAATCTTTTAACTTCATGTCAGTGGAAAACGTTAACCCGAGAAAGCGCAGCGAGTCACTCTCCTGAAATTTAGCATCAGCCATGCTGATAGAGGGCAAAATGGTATTCTCAGACAATTAAGGGAGCAGTTTAAGTTTGGGAGAAACCTAAAATTAACAAGTCATTCCTTGCCCAAGTTAACAATAGCTTATCAGTAAATGTAGATATCAGCTGCCAATTTGACCATATCGAACTGATCAGATTTACTATTAAGTCAGGACTTAATAGTTGTCATCAGCATAGATATCAAGTTGAGAATTGATGGCATCGGGAAGGTCGTTGATGAGATTTTGGAACAAGGTAGGTCCAAGGATAAAACCATGGGGAACACCTGCATTGATGCAAAAAGATCGAGAAGCGTGGCCATTCAAGCCAACTTTGATTTCGTGATTTGATAAGAAAGACTGAATTTGTTCAAAAATTCTCCCAGAAATACCCTAACCTTTCAACTTGTGCCTTCGAGATACCCTAAGCCAGGTGTTCTTAACCGGGGGGCATCCATACCCCTGGGGATATGGGAACCAAATGTTGGGGGTTATAGTTTCAGATGACATGCGAGTAGCTTTGTCAGTAACTGTACCAGGATTCTGTGCTTTCATTGCACAAAAACTAACAGCAAATATCTCACTAGATTAGTAAAAGTCTGTTTTATTGTAGTCGAGATACTAAAAATACTTGCACATTTATGTTCTCCTCCTTTTTCTTGTGTAATAAAACTGAATTATAACTTTATTTTGCTTTCAGTAAAAAAAATATAATAAAGTTATCAATGCTTATGGTTTTTTTTCATGTTCTACTCCTAGCAATCCATATCTAAAGTACAGTAAATTCAAGCGATTGAAATATTTGGAAGATACTGGCAAATAATAGGATTGGTGATAATTACTTCGACAGTCAAGTGAAGGGGATATGGGACCATATTGAACAATTGGGGGTCTAGAATCATCAAAAGGTTCTTAACCCTACCCTATCGCCGACTGTATAGCGTAGGCAATAAGGTAAAACCTATAGCGATGCCTTCTTAAACCATATCGCCGACTGTATAGCGTAGGCAATATGGTAAAACCTATAGCGATGCCTTCTTAAACCATATCGCCGACTGTATAGCGTAGGCAATATGGTAAAACCTATAGCGGTGCCTTCTTAAACCATATCGCCGACTGTATAGCGTAGGCAATATGGTAAAACCTATAGCGATGCCTTCTTAAACCATATCGCCGACTGTATAGCGTAGGCAATATGGTAAAACCTATAGCGGTGCCTTCTTAAACCATATCGCCGACTGTATAGCGTAGGCAATATGGTAAAACCTATAGCGATGCCTTCTTAAACCATATCGCCGACTGTATAGCGTAGGCAATATGGTAAAACCTATAGCTATGCCTTCTTAAACCATATCGCCGACCTGTACAGCGTAGATAATATGGTAAAACCTATAGCGATGCCTTCTTAAACCATATCGCCGACTGTATAGCGTAGGCAATATGGTAAAACCTATAGCGATGCCTTCTTAAACCATATCGCCGACTGTATAGCGTAGGCAATATGGTAAAACCTATAGCGATGCCTTCTTAAACCATATCGCCGACTGTATAGCGTAGGCAATATGGTAAAACCTATAACGATGCCTTCTTAAACCATATCGCCGACTGTATAGCTTAGGCAATATGGTAAAACCTATAGCGATGCCTTCTTAAATCATATTGACGATTGTATAGCGTAGGCAATATGGTAAAACCTATAGCTATGCCTTCTTAAACCATATCGCCGACCTGTACAGCGTAGATAATATGGTAAAACCTATAACGATGCTTTCTTAAACCATATCGCCGACTGTATAGCGTAGGCAATATGGTAAAACCTATAGCGATTCCTTCTTCAACCAGATCGCCGAACCTAACTCTTCACTCTAATTTTTATAACTTGTGCATTAAAAGTATATTTTTTATTGCTCATAATTTTCAAAGGTTAAAATGTTTACAATTATTTTATTCTTACATTATTTACACTATTGTCCTTATCTTTGTCGCCATATTTATCAACTTTTCGGCCGTTGTACGCTTCTTCAGGTCGTTGGAATTTCGAACTGAACCCTTTATTTCGCTCACTGGGGTAGACTGTTCTACTTCCACGTGCCATGTTTGATGGATGTCAGCCATCAGTTATCTCCTGATAATTTCCCTCTGGATGTTCTCCACTGCCTTAACCGGGTATTGAACTCACACTCTTTGGGTCCTTTCACTGGATCAACACCTTTATCCACTGTGCCATGTTTCCTTGGAATATGGCGACAAAGATGTGGACAATAGTCTGAATAATGTAAATAATGTACATAATACCTCATCTCAGAAATATAGACAGACTCTATTTTATTCTTTTCAAAACCAAGCAATGGTTTATTTTAAATATTTGCTTAAATATATCACATAAAAATGTATTTATGTTTCTGCTCTTCATTTCAGATGAATCTGTTTCGAAAAAATTAAAACGGAAAATATAGTTGTTCCACCAGATTATACTTATTAAAAATTAAAAGAGAATAAAATCTGTAATGATAGGATTCATTTAAGATAAATAATTATTATCCCAGGGAAAATGAGGAAAACCTGCAATTGTGTCTGTGTGTTTAGGGGTCGAGCAAAATGATCAGTAAGTGACGTGGGCACAGTTTCATATTTGACAAAATAAAATAAATTTGTAAATAAGTAAATAAATAAATAAGTTATGTTATGAATAATCAAGAGTGGTCTCCCCTGGTTTCGTGATACTTCTCTGTGAGAGAGAGAAAGAGAGAAAGAGAGAGAGAGATTTGTTTACTGGGATTATAAGAGGACACTATACGTGAAACTTGTATTCTCAGTTGAATAAAGCTTTCTTAAAGCATACACTGGCGTACTTTTGTCGTTACAAGTAAGTAAATAAATAAATTTGTGAATAAGTAAATAAATAAATTTGTAAATAGGTAAATAAATAAATAAATTTGTGAATAAATAAATCAATCTCTATCTATAAAAGGCTGGATGCGTGTGTGTGTGTGTGTGTGTGTGTGTGTGTGCAACGAATGCACGGCCGCAATTTTAGACGGATTTGCACCAAAATTTACATGCACATGCTCCAACTTAGTGGTAAGGCCAAGACCGACATTGCATTGCCCAACTCCCATCGATTTCATGCTTCTACGGCAGTTTTCATGTAGTTTACGGCCATTTTCTACTGGCCAGAGTGAGAGCCAATAGATGGCTGCCACGAATAGGCAGGAAGATTCTATTGGTCAGCGTGTGAGCCAACAGCTGACTGACACCAATGTTAACTAGCATGCTAGCATGCAAAAAAATCGATAGCTGCATTCGTCACAAGTGGGAAAAATTTAAATCTGCATGGCACTCCAATTGGCTGATTCGCTTGCTTAAACTCAACGTTGATTCTGATTCTGATTCCGCAGAACTGGGTTGGGTGTGAAAAAGTATTTGTTGTTAACATTCTTTTTTCATTCGGTTTTTCCAGTTAAGAGTCCTTTTTTAAAGCTGATCGTTTTGTGTTCATTTTGTTTAGTTCTTTTTTCGTAACAGATTTAATGTTTAGTATAGAGCTTAGAAAAATTCGCAGTGTGGCATAGGCAAGAAGTAAGGCATGTAGCAACATCAGCACGGCAAAGAGCACTCCTTTAAAGGCAAGGAAGGGCAAAAATATTTTAAGTCAAGTGATAGCGATTGCTATATGAGTCGTACGATTTTTGAATCAAGCACGGGCAACGCCGGGCCATGCTGCTAGTTTGTACATAAAAAGAAAGTAAAGATAACTCTTTACACAATTTACATTGTTCGGACTGTTGTCTTCAACTTCGTCAGCTTATTTGCGAATATGGCAACGAAGATGAGGACAACAGTCCGAACAATGTAAATAATTAAAATATCTCATCTAACAAATATAGACAGATAAAAATAACATAAATAAAAAATAAAAAACATCAGGTATCGATTTTTAAACTCTATTTATAAAGAAGGCCATCTTCTAGAATAATAATAAAAAAAATCAATATTTGTTTTTCTTTATTTTGGCAAATGCTGCGATTAAAGGAAAGTTTATTAAATGCTACTTAAAGCAACAAAAATATGGTTATACAGGAGGATGATGAGAATATAATTGACCGAACATGTAAGCAACGACGAAGTTCTAGAAACGATGTCAACAAAAAGGATACTTAAAATTAACATCAGGAAGAGAAAGTTGAAATTTCTAGGGTGCATAATGAAGAAAGACGGCTTGGAAAATTTGATACTCACGGGCAGATCGAAAGCAAGAAGGACAGAGGAAAACCTTCCTGGCGAACTTGAGTGAATAGAATGCGAAGCGGGGTTTGGGAAAGATGGTAAAAAGTCAAAATTTATTAAAAGCTAAAAAGTACAGGAAATAGTGGAGAACCATGACCGTCAATGCCCTGAAGGGACACGACATATAGAAGAAGAATAGGCAGAATCAACAAAAAGTAGTCGCAATGGACGTAGTCAGAAGGATAGCACATGATTGTATTGTCCAATCAAATTCCCAAAACCACTTATTTAATTTCAGATCCTATTTTTATATTATATTTATTTGTACAAAAGTTTTTGTTTTTGTGATTCTGATCCTATTTATGTGTGGGCGTTTCTTACTTCTTTGTGCCTCACCTATTAGTTGTAAAATATAGGATTTTATATCCTATAGAAGTAAAAACTTTAAAAAAATATTAACAAAACAACTACGAATTGCCGCTAAGGAACTACGTAATCAACTGGATATAATCATCAAAATAGCAGACAAAACTAACATCTTTGTTGACTTAAAAAAATCGGACTGTAACACAAAACTGGAATAAATACTTAATGACGACCACACAAAATGTAAACAAATTAACAGGAATCGAACCCACCAAGTAAAATTAAAAATGAACAAATTTATCAGAGCTAATAATGCTAAACAGGACAGTTTAAAACTTCCTAAAATAGTGGATGATTATAGGCCTGGTTAGATATATGGCACTAGAAAACACATAGAAACATAACTATATCCTCTCTGTCCTATTATATCTCAAATTCCCATTTCTGTGTATCAATTAACAAAAATCATAAACCAACTTATCACACCATACATTCCCAGTAAATACAGCATAAAATCAACTCTAGTTCTAAAAAATGAAAAAAACTAACAATGAAACCATATTCTCAATTGACATTGAACATTTATACACTAATGTCCCTGTTTGCGAAACTAGCAATATTATTATAAGAAACATATACAATAATCTATCTCTACCTCCATTTAAAATTAAAATTATACCTAGTATAATACAGGAACTACTGCTAAATTGCACTACTGAAGTCCCATTCTATGATCACAAAAATAATATATATATATTGTGGGGTACAGGGTACCCGGATTAAAAGGAAAATTTAATACGGGATACCCTGCCTGGTTACATATATGGCACTAGAAAACACATACAAACATAACTATATCCTCTCTGTCCTATTATATCTCAAATTCCCATTTCTGTGTATCAATTAACAAAAATTATAAGCCAACTTATACCATAAATGCTGTATTTACTTGGCGAACAAGGGTCTCTAATAAACAACAGCGATTTGTTTAAATATAAGCTCTAATCTTCGATGACAGCAACAGATAACCATGGACAGCGCCATGACGTCACAGAGAGACAACCCTTGTGACGTTATTTTTTTTTTAGTACGGGGATACTGTGCAGCTACAATAGTGTTACTTATTTCGCGGCGGTTGAGCTCGTGAATCGGAACGATGTACAACATTTGAATTTATAGACAAGTTTGTCCGTGTCTCTGAAAGATTGTAACTTGAACATTTGTAAAGTAGAAGGTTTGAAGTGTTTTTTTTTTTTTGTTTTTTTTAAATCGGGTCCAGATAAACATTCCATGGGGGTCAACAAAACAATTTCGCCGAATTACCTCCCGCCGAAATCGAATACCGACACGCGTCAACCTGAAACAAATGGTGGAAGAACCAGAAAAGTAATTATCGTAATAATTGATTGTCCCAAAGGAAAATCTTAAGACAAATAATTGAGGATCTTGCAAAAGTGGCCGGGGCACTGCTCTCTAACGTTTAATGGTACGAAGAAAGCAATCGGCGAATCGAGTTCGATATCAGGCGGGGACAGTTTGCTTTCACATCATATTTTCTTGGGAAAGCCATGAATCTATTTCTCCCAGCTATTGATAAATAATATTAGGTTGTTGCAAAAATAATGACGTAATAATGTCGTTTTTTCACGTATTTTGAACGTCAGAAAACGACACTATTACGTTATTATTTTTGCAACAACCTAATAACCCTTTACACAACCCAACTTAGGCCTCAGACCAGCAACCTGGTTGGGTAAAAACTTTACAATTGGCACAAATTATGATTGGGTCTTTATGGAGCGTTCGCGAAGTGGAGACAAAAAAATTCCTTGACTTGTTGTGCGATACGGGAAACAACTTTATTTTACTTAGAAATATAGACACAGATTCAAAATATATATATATATATATATATATATATATATATATATATATATATATATATATATATATATATATATATATTTATTTATTTATATATATATATAAAAATCAAAGTCTGAAAAACAAAAACAAAAAAAAACACTCTTTAAGCTTACTTATTTTTCTCTCCTTTTTCATTTTCTTTTTTTATTTGTTTTTATTTACTTCGTTCATCACTTTTGTATGCACTACAACGTGTGCAAAAACATAAAAAAAGTAACAGTAAAAAAGAATGACAGAACTAATTTCAACTCGGAATTAATTTCAACTTTGAACTAATTTCAACTTGATTTAAAATCAAAGTTATCAATTTCCGTGAATTCGGAAACAAATTGCAATGAGTCAGTGTTAATTTTCTAATTTTGCATGAAAAATCCTCTGTAGATAAGATAATTCAGAATCCATCTTTTCTACAGCTTTCATTCTTTTTTGTTGCAAATGAAGAAAGTGGAATTTTTTTTATTAATTTTTTTGAATTAAAGTTGGTTAGGTTAGAAAATTTCAGGTGGGAATCAGAAAATGTCAAACAGCGGAGCAAAAAGGGTTCCGCGGTCACTGCCAGAAATTAGTTCCCATTTGAAATTAGTTCCGAGTTGAAATTAATTCTGCATCTCTTTTGTTATTTTTCTCTTTCTTCATTGTTTTTTTTTTTTATATTTTTCTTTCTTTCTTCCTTTTCTCATATTTTCTTCTGCTTTCATCCTTACACCTGTTTCCTTCTCTCCCGTTTTTTGCTTTTTGATTTTCTTTTCACTTCTTCATTATTTCTTTCCTTCCTTCATTCTTTAATTCAATTTATAATTTTTTCGTTTCAACCTCCAATATTCTAAGGTTATTTTTTTCAACCATTCTTTCTCTTTGCTTGTTGTGCTTGCTCTGACTTTTTGTCTCTAATTCTGCGTCGTTGTTTTCAGTTCATATGATTAACTTTGAAAAAGGCCAAAGCGGCTCAGAGGTAAAAAAAAAGCACAGAGCATGACATACAAAAGACGACTGCTTGGTAGCCAACATAATAGGAATTTCCTTCATATTCAACTGGCCAATATTCTTCATATTCTACTGACCAATATTCTACACGTATTCTACTCATATTCTACTAATATTTTACTTCATGTTCTACTGATCAATATTCTACACGTATTCTACTGATATTCTATTCCATATTCTACTGATCAATATTCTACTCATATTCTATTGATATTCTACGTCATATTCTACTGATCAATATTTCAGCTTCGTTAAAACGAGGCTAATCTAGTGAACTACAATCAGCAGAGATCAACAGAGCAGTAGAATATATTTAGGTACGACTATTTGGCTCAATTTGGGGATAACCAATTTGAGATCGAACTTGCTACAGTAATATATACAAAGTGCGATGAGTAAATTGTCGTCATTTGATATTTTTAATTTCCCGCATGCGTGTTTGTTTTTGATTTTGTTGACTACACAGAATTGTAGGGTCAGTTGGGCATTGCTTGTAAGAAAAAGAGCACCATGATGCAATTCACTCCGGCAGAAATTTGGAAACGGCATGCTGTACTGTTTGGGATTCACACCGGACGCTCTAATACGAACATTTTAAAGTGTTTGGATGTCAATCTGTGTACAGTGCAGAGGATTCGGAAAGAGTTGGATGATATAACCGGTCAGCATCACCGTATTTGAAGTGACCACTGGTGATGCTTTCATTTATCTTCCTACAGAGACTCACTCAACACAGAGGGCTACATCAAATGCCTTGAGGAGATAGACCCGCCCTGGATCAAGAGCGTGGCTGCTGGAAGATACTATGTCTGGTCACAGTACTCTGACCATGCCCCACAAGCAGGAGAAACCCGTCATGGCTGTCAGATAACTTCTGCGACCACATCATACCTTACATCTGGCCACTTAACTTCCCAGAGTGCAACCCCGCTTGATTATTATGTGTGGGGGAGAAGAAGGGTTAGCGTTGTGGCTGAATGGTTAACAGCACATCAAATGCTGGTCCCCATTAAGTGTTACAGGTTCGGTTCGATCCCTGTAGGAGAAGCACATATTTTCTACAAAATTTCTCGAACATTAACTGTTTAATTAAAAAACAAACATCATTTACTTCATACTTTTTTTTATAGATATAAAATCTATAAAAATAGCGTATAAACAATATATATATATATATATATATATATATATATATATATATATATATATATATATAATTATTTATTTAAAAATATGATTCCAACTCGCTACATAAGAGGTCTCATGTTTCAAAACAAGAGCCGAAAACATCAAAATAATATTTGAATTAACTTGAGTTAAAGTAGGCTCTGTTCCATCTTCAAGCGAAATTTTTTGGGGAATGACTTATTTCTGAAATTTACGAGTTTTAATAGTATGGTCAGAATTGAAATAAAAAATTTCCATGGTAACATCAATGGCGGATTGTTTAGAATAGGCAGGGGTGGGGTGTTAATAATTTGTATCAGTATAGAGTTACTTTCATAGAGGCCGGGTCAGGGTAAGGTGGGGGTGGCTAAATTTACGACGGAGGAAGTTTTCGCATAGTCTGGCTTGAGCGTCTATGGAGATTTATTTATTTATTTTTATTTTATTCTTTTATTATATCTCTTTATGAAAGGGATTTGTGTATATAAAAAGGCCGTAACGTTTGTTATTTGACGACTTCATAAAGGGTTATCATTTTTTGTAGGGTATTAAAACTATGTATATGGGCTATGGATTTTAAAATTTATTTTATTGTATGCGTGTTTTTAGCTAGTTATTCAGAGCATAAGTTCGGTTGTGTCGGCAGAAAACCGTTAATTCTTGCCTGTTGTTTAATAGGTTTTTATTGTTTAGAAGTTTAATAATGTGTAGTTTCTCATGGAGGCACAAAGGGCATGGGTCATCCCAAGTTTTGCAAGTTCTAGTCCTGTTAATGATTTTCCATTTTACTTTAGGTGTCCTATTTTTTTCTTTCAGGTGTCAAAAGTATTTAGATAGAGAGGTCTGATGTCTTAAGTTTATGTTGTTGAAGGAGCATTTATGCTGCCTCCATCTGGTTTTAAAGGCATTTTTTTTAAAGGCATATATATATATATATATATATATATATATATATATATATATACACACTAATACTGCTGTTTCCTGGCTGATTCAACTCTGACGATTAACCTGTAGTAGGATTAGGTTGTACTAACACTATATGAAAATATACACTTTCCTTTTTACTAAGAGAGTGACAAAGAAAACTCTCTCTCTCTCTCCTATTACACATACTTCCTTTCCTTCCTTCTAGTGTTACTTTTCTTGGTAACTGACAGAACCTGAACATAGCTTATCTGTTTCAGTGAACGCCATAAAAAAAATCAACCAATGACAACACGTTCCGCCAAAGATCAAACGGAAAACACGGATGTGTCTGCCCAATAAAAAAAAACAAAAAAAACAAACAAACAAAAACAAAAAACAAAACAAAACAAAACACGTGCGCCTCAGAAGCAGTAGAAGACGAAGGAATGGAAAATTGGCTCGATGTAGCAGTTCAAGAGGCAAGGGTTGGAGATTCAACGTCTGGAGTTTGACCGGATGTGCAACTTCAAAAGAAAAAGAACAAAAAAAGGATGAATTCTATAAATTCATTTCTATATACCAAAAATACAACGATCCTGTATGAACTCTCACATCTCCAAAAGGACTAAGACAATAGTCACCCACTTTAAACACTGTAACTAAATGGAGTCAACAATAAAATCGTACTATAGACAGTAAATTTGGCCTTTTATTTATGTATTAGGCCAACCTGCATCTCTATATACCATAAACCTTTTATGTATTATATAGTCAGGGACAAAAGGTGATGGAGTGAAAAAGAAAAAGAATACAGATGATTTCGGTTAGATTGAAAAAAAAATTCTCTCAAAATTATTCTTTCAAATGTTTTGAAATTACCTGCGTTTCCCGTTTTGTACGCATGCGTAGACGTGACAGCTTCAACAAAAGCCCAGTCGGATAAAATGCATCACAAAAACCTTTCCAGTTTGTCATATATATATATATATATATATATATATATATATATATATATATATATATATATATATATATATATATATATATATATATATATATATATATATATATATATATATATATATATATAAAGACATTTTTTATGTTTAACGTTGTTTTTATAGATACAAGTATTTAAGTAAATGCTCTGTTTATAATAAACAGTATTAAATAACATTTACCGGCCTGAATGTCCGAGAAATTTTCATAGAAAATATTCGTTCTTTGACAGGATTCGAACCTGCATCCTATACGGAACCGTCATTTACGCTGACGTGCCTTACCGTTATACGGTTCCGTATAGGATGCAGGTTCGAATCCTGTCAAAGAACGAATATTTTCTATGAAAATTTCTCGGACATTCAGGCCGGTAAATGTTATTTAATACTGTTTATTATAAACAGAGCATTTACTTAAATACTTGTATCTATAAAAACAACGTTAAACATAAAAAATGTCTTTAATAAATAAATTGTCGGACTTTGTCCATTTCGTTATATATATATATATATATATATAATTATTTTTTAAAAATGTGATTTCTTCGCTACATAAGAGTTCTCATGTTTCAAAAATAGCAGCCAAAAACTTCAATATAAATATTAAAATTAAATTGAATTAAAGTATCAAACTTTGTTTCATCCTCAACCGAAGTTTTTGGAATAAATAATCTTGAAATTTACTCAGCTTTATAAGCATATTCATTCGTAAAATTAATTACTATGTAAAAGTCTGAAGCAATTATTTCAATAAGGGGCGTAAGGGTTAACATATTGTATCAACATTTTGTATCAACATATATATATATATATATATATATATATATATATATATATATATTGTATCAACATTTCGTATCAACATATTAGTATATATATATATATATATATATATATATATATATTGTTTCAACATTTCGTATCAACATATTAGTATATATATATATATATATATATATATATATATATATATATATATATTGTATCAACATTTCGTATCAACATATTAGTATATATATATATATATATATATATATATATATATATTGTATCAACATTTCGTATCAACATATTAGTATATATATATATATATATATATATATATATATATATTGTATCAACATTTCGTATCAACATATTAGTATATATATATATATATATATATATATATATATATACTACTAATAAATTTGCATTTAATTCTTCATCGTTTGACACAACTCTGAGTTTCATGCACATAGCAACCGTCAAGCGCAATGTTGTTTCAAACGTTGAGCAACAAAACGTATACTTAATATTTATTTATAAATTTGAACGCTGTTTATTATACGTCGAGCACTGTTTTATTTATATCAGCATTCATTGTCATTTTATATCTTGCTATCCCATTTTTTATCTTTGACAGACTCTCTTGTAGTAAGGCGAGTTTTTACTTACCTTAACGCTAACTCATATAGACTCAATAGGCTCCAATGACAGGTGTTCATTTCTTAAAACGAGGAATTGAAACACAAGATCCTCCGTAGGTGAAACTGTAAGAACATACCAAGTTACAAAGTTGTTTACTGAGTTAAATATGGATTTTTCAAAGTTCACTTCCTACTTAGGGGCAGACTTTGCTTTCAATAAGGTTTAAATGTTTATAGGTCGGTCGATATCATTTTGAAACAAAGAATACGCACACGAACACATAGCTCTGTTTAAACACTTCCCAAGTGTTTAAAATGTTGTGTTTGATTTTGGTATCTACGATTCCTAATTTGCAATAACAGGGGACGGAAAGTACAATACTAAAACACGGAGGCGCTTTTGGATTTATTATTATTAGTATATATATATATATATATATATATATATATATATATATATATATATATATATATTAATATATATATATATATTAAAGAAGAGAGAAACCGCAAACGTTTTTGGTTGTAATGTGGATTTTTTTTAGTTGTAATATATTATGCTTTATTTTCCATAGTTTTGCTACACGTGTTTCCGATCTCGTGAGTCATCAGGCAATGGGTGGAGATTTCCACATATTAAAAATAATTAATTTTTTTTCCTTTGTGTTTTTCGATGTTAAATATTCTCGATATGAGACATTCTCTTTTTTGCGTGTTAGTGACCCAAATGTCTTTCTTGAACTGGCAGTGAAAAGTTCTGCGTGAAGGGTTATAATACAATTAATATTGGTCCGAAAAATGATGAAGTAGTTATTGGCATTCTTATCTTTTACAGGGAGTCACAAAATGAAACAAAGAATACGCACACGAACACATAGCTCAGTTAAAACATTACCCAAGTGTTTAAACTGTTGTGTTTGATTTTGGTGTCTACGATTCCTAATTTGCAATAACAGAGGACAGAAAGTACAATACTAAAACTCAAAGGCGCTTTTGCATGCCTTAAAAAGCCGAGTAAAGTATTAAGAAACAGAAAAAAATTCTTTAGAAACAAAGAAAAGGGTACAGAACTGTTTTGTAAGTTTCACCCTCCAATATGGCAGTGGATGTTGGACAATCTCCTCACAGCTGAAGAAGAGACTTGAAGCAAGAGAAATCTGGTTCTACAGAAGCATGCTGAGAATGTCATAAACTCTTAGAGAAAATGGGAACTGAAACTTACACTTACCATCAGCGAGAGACAGTTGGAATTTCTGGAGCACATTATCAGGAAAGAACGTTTGGAAAATTTGATACTCACAAGAAAGTTTCAAGGAAAGCGGGTGAAAGGAAAGCAATTCATAACCTACCCGATGAGCTTGTGTAAATAGATGGCGGAGCAAGGTTTAAGAGCGATAACGAAACTTATTAAGAGCTACAAAGGACAGAGCCATGATCGTCTACGTCATGAGGGGTCCCGGCACAAAAAAGGAGAATGCTTTTTTGCTGTTGTTTAAATTTTATTCTACAGCGTATGTTTGAAAATGGGTGTTAATTTGACATCAATATATATCACCTGTGTAAATGAAAATACATTAAATAAAGATTTTACAAGTATCTAAACACTTCACACGCTCTAAATACGTCGATCTTGCCAGGGAGACAAACAGTTTATTGAACATGAACGTGACAGTCGTGGCAGTTGTTATTGGAGCACTGGGAATAGAGAAAAAGCTGGAGAAGCTAAAAATAAAAAAATATATATATATTCGGGACCATACAGACAACAGCTAAAACCGAAAGCAACTAGATTACTGAGTGGAGGGCTGTTAATTTGTGGGAGAATTGCTGTCACTTGATCTCTAATGAAAGCCACTACTGTGAATATTCAACGTGTGCAAATAAGAATAATATGGAAATTCGAGGATGAATTGATACTATCTAGACGACAGAATTACTGAAATCAGCTAGCATACTGAGGAAAGTGCTGGAGTAGTAGGGTACTTGCTACCACTTGATCTCCAGTGAAAGCAACCAGAATATACTAGGATATAAATTCAGTGTGTACAAATAAGAATGATAAGGTAATCGAAGGAAGAATTCAAGTGAGGAGATTTGCTGTCACTTGATCTCTTGTAAAGCTCATCAGATATTACTGGTGTACTGGAGCAGAACAATAACAAAAAACAACAACAACAACAGCAACAACAACAGCAACAACAATAATAATAATAATAATGAAATTGATCCGAAACAGCCAATTAACAATATAAATGACCCAGTATATAGTACTTCCTACCCTCATTACAAACGTTCCTTTCCTGAATAACCGTTGTTGAAAAGGCAGAGTCGTGTCTTGTACGCTTGGAAATATAACAGCCGATTAGTCAGATGACAGTTGAATTACAAAAGTTTCCCTCTCCAAAATTTGGCATTTTGCGTCGGATGGCCCATTTTGAAAAGGAGGGTCCCGACAGCCGCCCTGCAGCCGACGTTTCGAATAGAAAAGAACCGAATCGCCGGCTGCACTGTAAAAACTGGAGTGAGGTGGGGGCGATAGCGCGAGAGCTTATCTTCAGGGTATGATAATTATAAAGCCTTGGGCGGTGAAAAAAAAATGCCAACGGCTGTTTCTTTTATATTTGACATCAGACGTAACGAAAATAATATTGAAAAAGGTAGTCGGTTCTTGATAGAAAGATTCGCATGTTATTATTAAAAAAAAAAAAAAAAAATTGTATGTGTCTACGCATGCGCGTATATGTGCGAGTTGAAATAATATGAGTTCGCAAGAGCCTTATTGTCGCACTAATCAGGGTATGTCGTTTATTTAATCAGGCCATATACAAATTATATTTTTTGTTTTCAGCAAGATCTCTTTCTTTCCAAAATCATTTTCCAAACATAAGCTAATATTTAAATCTATAAAATGGATATCAGTGTTTACGCAATAGAGATAGTGTTAACTTCTAAGCAAAAGACTAGAAGTTAACACTATATTGCACAAGGGATATAAAATTTCAATCAAAGAAAACATGGCAAACATAGACTTTCATGACCGCACATTCCCACGAAAAAAAAAGGAGCGTCAAATCGATGTTTTTTCCCATAACATCGCTTTTATTTTAACTACTCCCCAGTAATGTTTGTTTTAAAAAGAGATGAAAAATTTTACAATTTTAATAAATCACCGCATTGGCTGCATGCGCGTAGCTAGGGAGCCTAATCTACCCCATTGAGCTAGATGGTTGTTGACCCTGCAAGAAGCTTCGTCCGCCCTTTGATAGACCTTTTTTTTTCTTTTTTTTTTTCTCTTAATTCTGTCTATTTAGGGTGTACCGATTTATTTGCCGATGATCCCAACCAGTAGTAGATAGAACTAACAGGATCGAAAATAACCGCCTTTATATATTAACGATTTAAAAACAGTAAAATCGACCTTGCTAACCGAACGCTCCTCTGTGGTCCAATCGGTTAAGGCACGTCAGGCTATATGACAGTTCCGTATAGGATGCAGGTTCGATTTCTGTCGGAGGGCGCATATTTTCTATGAAAATTTCTCGGACATTCAGGCCGGTAAATCTTGTTAATACTGTTTGTTATAAACAGAGCATTTACTTATATATTTGTATCTATTAAAAAAAAGAACGTATAAACATAAAAAATGTCTTTAAAAATAATTAACGATTTACTAAAGAAGCAGCATTTATATCAGATAAACCACTACATTCGTAATTTTGGTATTTTTTAAATTTTTTTTAAAATCATATTTTTAAAATGAAATAAACAAGCCGAGTTAAAATCCGGGATTAGATAGTTTGTATTCCCTTTATACTAGTGTCCTTGAGAGATCCATTCAGCCAGCTCTCTCCTCCTTTCCAGGTAAAATAGAAGGTCGAAATGCGCTCTCTGGGCTTAGGTGATAAGAAGGACTCCAAAACTAGTGAAGGAATCGACCCATGAGTAAAGATAGCAAAATTTAATAGCTGAAGCTTGCAATCATACCCCGTAAAAAAACTACTTGAATTGATATGATCTGTTCGCAAAGTGAACGACCGATTTGATACTAGATCCATTATACACAGTGTGAATTAATTTTTTTTTTATAATTAATAAACCTAATCATTCCAATACTCAAGATAGGATGAAACCTCTCAGCGATGTGAAATCTTGAACCGATTATTCTATTAGCGTAAAACCTCAATTTTATAGGCTGAACTAGAACTCCGACCGGCATTTATTATTGACAGACATAAGCTTAACAATATAAGATACGAAGATGATAGAGTTTTGATGGCGGTCACTGAAGAGAGACTAAAGGAACTCCCACAGAATGTAATAAAGGAAATCGGGCACCATCTTTGTAAGAAAACAGAATGTATGGCTGTTAGAAAGAGAAAAAAAAAAAAAGGCAGGCCAAAATGAGAATTGGGAAAGTCAAACACAATCAAGTACAGAAGTTTTACATTTCTTGGAAGTTAGATGATGGAAAATGTGACACCGAAATCCGAAAACTCATTGGAATATCGAAAGATGCCTTTCAGAAGCTAAAGAAATAATTAAGAAATAAGAAAAAAAAGCCAATAGGAACAAAAGAAAGCTTGCTCAAGTACCTTCTATATGGCAGTGAATGCTGGATAATTTATATATGAAGAGGTGACTTGAGATGTGCTTCTAAAGAAATATTTTGAGAATAACATGGACATAACATGCGAGTGATTAGGAAGTTTTAAGGAAAATGGAAAAAAAATGGAACCGCGTATAATTCGAATCAGAAAGAAGTCGTTAAAATTTCTAAAACAACAAATAAGGAAAGAAGGCTTGAAAAATTTGACACACAGGAGGATATTGAGGCCAAGAGGAACTCATTATTATTATTTATTGGTTACTATTTGTTGATAATAATAAGAAATATTTTCGGAATGAAAAAAAATCCATTATTTGCTTCCAGTTTCAGGGTCAATATAACTTTGAAGATAGTTATGTGCCAAGTGTGATACACACTTAGGCGATCACGTATCTTTCGATACATGACTGACGAGGCAGATTTTTCCTGCAGTTGCTATTTCTTTCTGCAGTAGACCAGAACCCAGTCTGTCCTGATATTTACCCATAGCCGGGGGGGGGGTAGGGAGAAGAAGAGAATTCATACCTTTCCAAAGGCTTTTAGAACGTAAGTGTATGTAATGAATACGACTGGAATTTGAGCCGCTATCCATTACTCCACGGTAGACATTGAAAAAGTCCTAAAGAGAAGTGTAATTAAAAAAAAAAAGGTGTGTTTAAGTTTTGCCATGATGTAAGGACCTCGGAAACAGTAATAGCCGGACTGGCCAAGGTGTCTCCTCAGAAAATAGAGAATGCAGGTTCAATTTCAGCTGAAAGCCACATTTTCCTTAATAAGATTTTTGATGATCCAGGCTGGTAGACTGTTGACTGTGTACTCCTCTTGAAGACCATGGTGATTCGAGACACTTAAGGTTATATTCAGACTAATAAAAACCGCCAGAAATGTGATAAAAGAACAAAGGGGGATAAGGAAATGTTAAAATTTAAGGAAGAAGATAAAAATTACTGTTAAAAATAGAAGTCATTTAAAAAAAATTACTTAGATTTGGTACAAACATGTGGCACATGGTGAGGATCAAACTTATTACTTATCGGTACTGATACGCGAGACAACTTTGCCAACCATAAATCATGCCGAAGCTCCTGTTATTTAATTAGCTTAACTTATTTAAACACAATAAACAGGATTTGCCTATTCAAACACACCTGGCCACTAAAAATAATGTTAATCATAAAAAAAACATTGTCGGATTGATAAATAACTTTAATTAATTTAATTTCATTGTGGACATTTCAGAGGTAGAAATACGAGTTGACAGATATAGACACCAAAAACGTTCCAAAAACAGCTGTACATTAAAGATAAAGGCCAACTGAGTCTTGTCTTGATATAAGAATCTCGGAAACGGTAATAGCTAAGGAGGCTCTTCAGAAACTAGAGAATTTACGTTCGTTTCCAGTTAAGAAGAATATTTTCCTTTATAAGGCATTCGTTGATCTAGGGTGTCTGTAAATAAATAGAGATCTTTACTCAAATACGTGTGCCCACCAAAATAACATTTACAGTAATAAGAAATGTCAAATTGGCAAAATCTATTAAATGATGAAATTGTTTAAATTTCAGGTACATAGATATAAATGCTTAAATTAATTTAGTTTTGAAATAATGTTTATAGGAACAATATATATATATATATATATATATATATATATATATATATATATAATATATATATACGGCGTGCCAAATTATTATCGATATAACTTTTTCTAATATTTCAAAAACCGTCCTATCAATTCACACAAAATTTTCACACAATGTTGGCGATACTGACCTGCGCAATCACTGAAATTTTCGTAATCATCTGCACAATGTAAACAAACTAGCACTATATTTGTTATCAGCACTGTGATTTGAGTGTGCCAAATTATTATAAAAATATAAGAATTTAGTGAAAAGATGGGCCGTAAAAGCAGTTTAAGTGATGCTGAAAAGAAAACTATTATCTCAGAACTCTCAAAAGGCAAATCTACCCTTGAAATTTGTAAAATGCTAGGGAAGTGTCATCAAACAGTGAAAAATTCACCGCCGACCCTACACAAGTACGCAAAAGGGCATATAAAGGCAAGCCGATGGTTATTTCACGTCGTCTCATGTCACGACTTAAACGAGAGGCCACGAAGAACCCTGGACTTACCAGTCAAGAGCTTTCAGTCGTATTGGGGATCCTATTGTGTCTAAAAGTACTCGGTGTCGGTATCTGTAGGAAATAGCAACAACAGTCAAAGCTGTATCGAAGTCTCCTTTGACGAGAAATCATATTCAAAATCGATTGAAATGGGCCGAGGTCAATATGAAGATTGACTTCTCTAAAGTTAGTTCACAGACGAAACTCGAGCAACACTTGATAGGCCAGAGATAGTGCAAAGCCTGGGTAATGAATGGACAGAATCACCATCAGCGTTTGAGACACCAACAAGGCTGTGTAGGCATAATGATCTGGGGTGGTATTATTGGAAAAACATTAGTGGGCCCATGGAGAGTACCAGATGGCATCAAAATGTCTGCTGATGCATACATAGCGTTTATGAAGAAGCATCTTGAACCGTGGATGAAAAGGAAAAGAGTTGCCTTCAAAAGGGCCATTGTTTTTTATGCAAGACAATGCTCCCTCACATGCTGCTCACAAGACTACTGAATATTTGAAACAGTTAGGCTTCGATGGACCTCGAAAAATGAAGTAGCCAGCAAATTCTCCGGATTTGAACCCAATCGAAAACCTTTGGAGCATCATGAAGCGAAGACTGTACGCCAAAGGACGACAATTCAGGAGCAACGCTGAGTTGTGGGACGCAAGTCTTGACATATCTCGCGGCATTACAGCAGATGACATCCTACAACTAACAAATTCTATGGATCGTCGACTTTTTCAAGTAATTTCAAAACAGGGAAAGCCAGTTCCCTATTAATTTGTTTAGAACTATGCCTTTGTTTGTATCTTTTATTATTTGTTTGATATCTTATTTATTAGCTTCTTTTGATCATAAACATTCACGTTCAACATTAATAAACGTTTTGTTTGCTCAATTCTGGGAATTTTACTAAACCTTTCTAATAATTTGGCACGCTAAAATCACCGTGCTGATAACAAATATGGCGCCAGTTTGTTTACATTGCGCAGATCAGTATGAAAGTTTCAGTGATTGCGCAACTCAGTGTTGCCAACATTGTGTGAAAATTTTTTGTGAATTGATTGGACGGGAAATAAAATATAATCAATGGAGCCTAAAGGTTGTCTGTTTTATAATTAAATTTAATTAATAGTTTGACATTGAGCTCTCTGGATTACATCATACTTGGGATTATCCATACGGATTACCAAACTTTTCATTATATATATATATATGGGGTGTATGAGGGGATCAATGGCTGATATTACTGGGTAATCCCTGAAGCAGTATCCCACGGTATGGATGGGAGAAAGCTATTGTGTCTTAGACATGGCATACGCCACAATACTCTACCTAAGACGGTCCTTCAAGGTACCTTGAAAGTGGCTATACATAGGAGGAGGCAGTCCAAAAGCTGGATGGACAACATGATGAGTATATATATATATATATATATATATATATATATATATATATATATATACGAGATCTGATAAAAAGTAACGAGACTGATGCTATAAAAAGAAAAATATAACACATAACAAGTCGGCTTTTAATTTCCTTCGAAATAATCCCCTTCGTAAGACACACATTTTATGCAGTGTTGTTTCCATTGTTGTTTCCATTCCTGAAACTGCTTTTTTGCGATAATGAGCAACTGCCTCATCTCATTCTCTTGGATTTCCTCGACGTCTTGTAATATTGTTCCTTTCAATTGGGATTTGATTTTGTGGAAAGAGGAACAAGTCGCAAGGTGCAAACACCGGTGGAATATGGTGTTTGTTGGGCCGGGTGTAAGTTGTGCATGGGTAAAACTACTGCACAAGTCACTGATGGTCACTGATGAAAACTCTGTGGAATGGTGAGACGACCACACTTTACACCATATCCTTTCAAGAATTCCTATATACAAGGGAAGAGAGCGAGAACATTATAATACAGTGTGCATGCGTAACATAGTTCAAGGTCAGTCTGTGTCCAGCGGCTTCACTTTGCATATTTTATTCCGTTACAATAGCAATATTCCCGATACATTTTGATGAGATATTACACACACACACACACACACACACACACACACACATATATATATATATATGTATAAGTGCTCTGGTATGCAGAAAATAGAAAAGAACACGTTGGGTTCATAATCTGGAGTTCCTTAGTACTTTTGTTTTTATTTTTAAGAAGACAGTGCCCCATACAGAAGTAGAGCTTATATTATAATATTTTTTTTGTTTAAAAATATGATTCCTTCGCTACATAAGAGTTCTCATGTTTCAAAAAAACGAGAGCCGAAACCACCCAAATAATTATTAACATTAAGTTGAATTGAGGTGTTTAGCCCCGTTTCATCTTCAAGCGAAATTTTAGGAATAAGCTATCTCTTGGTTTACATGTTTTTAGGCATGGTTCGTTATAACATTTGTTATTGTGGGAGTGGCTAGGCGAGTTATCTTCGTTAAGTGGTCAGAGAGTTAATTCTTATCTATAGATTCATCATCTTCTGAGAGATTTTGCTCAGGTTGGGTAGGGTATCTATTTCAAGGCTAATGTTGGCGGTCATCCTCTAGTTAGTTCCCAGTGAGGGATATTTTTATGGCGCGCCTACAAGTCGTTATGTGTCGGGAGGATTTTGTTTTATTATTGTCTATCTGATTATCTCTTTATTTATTTGTTTATTCAAGTCGGTGTTTTATATACAAACCGTATTACACTGAATTTCAATTTGTTTTTTGACGACTACAGAAAAGGTTTTTCCTATTTAATGATTTGACTTTTATTAAACTATGGGATTTTTTTTTATGCTAATTATTTAATGCGAAAATTTGTTGATGTCAGCAAAAAACCGTTAACTCCTGCCTATGGTTTAATAATTTTTCATTATTTAGAAACTTAATGATGTGTCGTTTTTCGTGTAGGCATAAAGGGCATGGGCCATCCCTAGTTTTACTAATTCTTGTTCTATTTAGTATTTTCCATTTTACTTTTGGTGTTTTATTCGTTTCTTTTAGATGCTAGAAATATTGGGATAGAGATGTCTGATTTCTATTTTGAATATTGTTGAAGGAGCTCTTGTGTTGCCTTCATCTAATTTTAAAATTATTCTTCGTTGACCCAATGTATATCCTATCAGTGTTAGGACTCTCAATGTATGAGATAGTGCATTGGTATACCACGGATTTTGTGAGGCATTTATTTTCCAACGGGCAGTCTTTAGGGTTTCTACAATCACATAATTTTTCGTTGTTATTATCTTAGTTTATGAGTTTTATTACTGTTTTGGCATGCGTGTTTTTCTAGGATTTTCTTATGTCTTTTTTATGATTCTTTCTAGATTTTCAGCGCACCCGTAACTCAATTTTAAGGTGTTTTTGTTAAAGATCTCGCTAAGTTTGCTATTAGTGGGAAAGTGTTTTTCAATTAAAGTTAGGAACTTATGGCCTAGTTTGGTACTGATCAATTGGTTCCTGTTTTTCTTATTATTGGTACTATCGTTTCTATAGGTTATGTCAGCGTTTTTGTTTCCGCTATTTTTCAGGGCTGTGTTATAAAAACTACAGTGTTGTCTGAATATTTCCTTATTTGCTGAGTTCATACTAATTCTTTTCTCTATTGATGTGGGTATATGCTTAATTATAGATTGAGGGTGGTTTGACTTAGGGTGTACATAAAGGGGATTAGTATTAGGTTTTCTGTAAGGTAGGTGAACGTTGTTCGTTAAGTCTAGGGTTACGTCTAGGAAGTTTACTCTTTTTAATTTAGTGTTGACTATTGTTTTTAAATTTAGTTTTCCGAATTCATTATAAATTATCTTTCTAATTTTCTCTGTTTTAAAATCTGTGGAGCTCCTCACTACCATGAGCCCGTCATCTCTGTATAGCCCGATGTCCCTAATATCTAGTTCACGGTGGGCGGTTAGATTGTACAGTATAAATAGACTGACAAGGTCCGAAGATTCTGCAGAGTCTAGAGATCCCATGGTGATGTCAAAATTTTCATTAGTGTTTTTAATCCACTGGTCCCCATTATGGATGAGGACAGATTTCTTTGCACTGAGAATTATGTTTGTTTCTTTCTTAGTTAAGTCAGAATATACTGTAGCAAACTCCAGAGCAGTCGTGTAGAGGTCTTTTGATATTGACTGGTAGTAATCGACAATATCGAACTGAATTTGGATGCAGTCGGGCTTATTTTCGATGTCGGTAAACCAGTTTATGACTTCTTTGGTGTTAATTCAGAGTGTTAATCCAAGGTGTTTTTTAATTTGGCTAGTGATCCTTTCCAAGATTTTTTTGCTTATCTTTCCTCTGTCGGATCTAGTAGGGTTTATCATTCTGGGAGTTGGGTCTTCCTCAAAACCGTGTTTGTGGTCCTTAAGAGTGATGTAGCACTCCTTTTCGGACAGTTTGCCAACTCTATCACTTATTTTTAATTTTTCAGTAATCATTTTACTGGTTCTATTGTTACTGTCAACCATATTTATATTGTTATTTTGGGCTTTTTTATAAGTCTTAGTTAAATTTTTTCTAATTAATTTGTTGTAGTCGTCAGCCGTAAAATTGTAGAAGTTTCCCGTTTCATCGAATTAACTAGTATTTTATCGCTGTCGTTAGCCTACCAGGGTTTCACCTAAGCGGATCGTCAGGCTAAGCGGATCGTCAGTTTTCCCTCAGGATCCGCTTAGGTGAAACCTTGGTAGGTTTATTTGGCTCTCTAGGTTTGACTAGGTCCGCTCCACTTTTGTATTGAGCACTTTTTTAGTTAGTTGATTACTCATATCGGTTTTTTTTCTTTGGGCTTTGGACCTGTATGCTGTACGATTATTTTCGACAGACGTTCATGTTCCTAGCTCTTTCTTTTTTAAAACCTATTTTTCCTTCGATATTGATTTGATCATTAGTAAATCAAGAAACCGAAGGTTTTCCGAGACGAGTGTAGTTACATTTATATATATATATATATATATATATATATATATATATATATATATATATATATATACAGTTCCCTCCAAAAGTATTGGAACAGTAAGGACAATTCTTTTGTTTTTTGTTTTCCCCGGAAGGCATTTGGGTTTAAGATCAAAAGATGAATATGAGACAAGAGTTCTGAATTTCAGCTTTTATTTCCCTGTATTTCCATTTAGATGTCTTCAACAGCTTTGGACATAGTACCGTTTATATCAGATCACCCCATTTTTAGTTTAGTAAAATAAAGGAACATATAGGCTTAAAATAAATAACATTTAATATTTGGTTGCATAAGCCTTCTTTGCAATAACTGCGTCAAGCTTGCGACCCACTGACATCACCAAACTATTGTATTCTTCATTTATGATGCTTTTCCAGATTTTTAACGCAGCCTCTTTCAGATTTTTTTTTTCGGGAGGTGGGCGCTTCTTTCAGTATTCTCTTCAGGAGATGAAATGCATGTCCTACTGCGTTAAGGTCCGGTGATTGATTGGTCAGTCTAAATCTGACTACCTTTTCCTCTCATCAAGTCCTTTGTTGTATTGCTAGTATGTTTAGTGTAATAGTCTTGCTTCCTCCCGATTAGTTTGGATGCATTTCTCTGTAAATTGGCAGACAAAATGTTTCTGTAGATTTCTGAATTCATTCTGCTGCTACCATCATGAGTTGTTTCATCAATAAATATGAATGAGCCTGTTCCAGAAGCAGACATGCAGGCCAAAGCCAAGACACTGGCTCCCACCGTGCTTCATAGATGAACTTGTATGCTTTCGGTTATAAGCAGATCCTTTATTTCTCCACACTTTGGCCTTTCTATCACTTTGGTAAAGATTAATCTTGGTCTCATCAGTCCAAAAAACATTCTTCCAGAACATTTGAAGCTCATCTCTGTACTTTCTTGTACATCCTGTACTTCCTTACAAATTCCAATCTGGCTTTTCCATTCTTACTGCTGATGAATGGTTTGCATCTTGTGGCATGGCATCTATATTTCTGCTTTCAAAGTCTTCTTCAAACAGTGGATTATGAAACCTTTACCCCTGTACTGTAGAGATTGTTGATGATGTCACTGACTGTTGTTTTGGGGGTTTTCCTCACAGCTCTCAGAATGTTTCTGTCAACAACTGCTGTTGTTTTGCTTGGCCAACCTGTTCTATGTCTGTTGCTCAGTACACCAGTAGTTTTTTTTCTTTTTCAGGACATTCCAAATTGTTGTATTGGCTCTGTCCAATGTTTGGCCAATGGCTCTGATTGATTTTCCTTCTTTTCTTCATTTACTTTTCTCCTATAGTCAGCTCTGTCGTCTTCATGTTGGTTTATCCTATTTAACAAAAAATGTAGTCTTTACAGGTGAAATCCAAGGCTAAAACCACGAGTAGTCATTCAGAGCTATTTAATATTTAAACAATCAATCTAAAAGGCAACACCTGGGCAAGAAATAAATTTCAATAACGTGTTCTAATACTGGGTTCAAACAAAAGGTGGTATATCCTAAGTTGTTTAACACATCTAAATTTAAATACCAGGAAATAAAAGCTGAAATTTTGAACTCTTGTCTCATATTCATCTTTTCATCTTAAACCCAAATGTTTTCAATGAACAACAAAAACAAAGGAATTGGCCTTGCCGATCCAATACTTTTTTTAGGAGACTGTATCCATATTAGCTATTCATGCAAACGGTAGTAATGCGTGTTGCATTTATCTACAATGGTATTCATCCTGTACAAGGCACAATGTCCATTCGACGTAGAGAATTATAGAGTAAGAAGCAAAGTTTAAGTGGATATGTGGGGATGATGACGATTAACTCTAGAGATGAACAGGTTAGGTTGTAGTGATTGTGGAAGAATCCGGATGGGAGTCGGTTCCACAATGCAGTGGTTCATAGAAAAAAGCTGCTCGGGTGGCATTTACATCTCACGGATCGAATACGAAGGGAATGAGGGTGGCTCGCAACAATCTGAGTTACGAGGCGAGTCTCAGTCGTGAAGGTTAGAACTGGAGGAACTAAGGAGTGTAGTCCGTCTAAACACTTTCCATGGAAATACCGATAGAACGGCGAGAGGCTTGCGACAATTCGTCTGTGAGAAAGTAGTTGTAAGGTGGAAAATAATTAGTCACTCACAGTGACAAGGAGAGGCCTTTTGACTCTATCTAGACTGGAAAGCGAAGACTGTGCAGCTCCTACCCATATAGGGCAACAGTATTCCATTTTTGTCCTGATGTGGTCTTGTAGAGGTCGGTGATAGCAGGAGGAGTCAGGTACGTATTGGAGCGGTACAAGTAGCCATTTTCGAGCACTTTTAGCAATAGGTCGTATGTAGGCGTTTCACTTGAGATCTTCGTTGAGTTTAAGTTCCTATAGGCGCTCAAGGCACGGGATCTCCCCGAGGGAACACTCGTTCATCGGGATTGGTGATAGTTCTGGGTCCGATCAGCGATGGCGGAATATAACTAGTTTGGTTTTCGACGCATTGAATGTAACCAGCCAGTTTTCCTTCACTGAGACGTTCCAGCCAGGTCAGAGATAAGATCAACTTCCAATCACTAGTCGTTCCAACTTTTTTTTTTAGGTATACCCACATACCTGTTGTATTAACAGCAGTCCTCACGAATATACCCTCAGGTAGATCATTTATGTAAAGTAGAAAGAGGATTGGTTAAGAAGCGGCCTTTGTGGAATGCCTATATTGATTTCTAGAGTCTCGTAGGACTGGTCGTTAACAATTTACATTCTCGTTAGGGAGGACTTTATAACTGAGAAAACACTTCCAGTGATTCCATAGCTAGAGAGCTTGTGCAGTGATCCTTTATGTCACACCTAGTAAAAGGCCTTTGCAATATCTAATGCGATAGCCATTGAGATGTCTAGTGCCTCTCTGATTCTGTGGGTAATAGTAGTCAGGACATCAACAGTCGATCGGGCAGATCGATGCACGTACTGCTTGTCGCTCAAGAGTTTGTTCCTATTTAGTTGATCAACAACCTTATTGTTGATTATAGCTTCAAAAAGCTTGTTAATGACAGTAACAATCACTGGTTGGTCTATACGGCTCGGAATGAGAAATCGGGGAGCCGAGTTCGAATTCTAGTCGAATTTGTTACATCAACTTACGAGTAATCAATCTTGCGAAAGGTGTTAATCCATCTTTTCTCACACCAGCTATGAGTAAGTAGCGGGACAGACTGTGTCGTATAACTTTGGTTGGCAAGCAGTCTAGGAGAAGGAAAACTATGAATTCAAACAAGCCTTGAGATGGTTGGCAAAGGGCAGATGAGCTTCATATAGGAACCAACGGCAAACATGCAACTAAGAAATCCAAAAAATCTATTAAAAAATCCTGCGTTTGTAGCATCAGCCGTTATGTGGAAAACAGTTCACCAGTACAGGTCATGATAAACAGAGTATGCATTGAAGGGCACAGCCAACTAGCCACTTTTAACAATTCACTTAAACTTAGACTTTTCTGAATCCATCCCATGCTCTCTCTCTCTCTCTCTCTCTCTCTATCTATCTATCTATCTATATATATATATATATATATATATATATATATATATATATATATATATATATGCATGTATGCGCGTGTGTATGTGTTTAAGGTGTGACCCAAAAATTAGTTTTCGATAATACTACAAAATAAAAACATAAAATAAAAAATAAGAAAATAAATAAATTTCACGAATTTTAAAAACCAATATTAAAATGCATACGAAATTTGAAAAACAACTCTCATTAAATAATTATGAAATATTATTACGCTAAAGTAACTATATATATATATATATATATATATATATATATATATATATATATATATATATAGGGAGAGAGAGAGAGAGAGAGAGATAGTGCTAAATAGAGTAGTGAAAACACCGATTATCACTTGAAAGTGTTGTAACCAGTGTGTATTATGTCCTACCAGCCATCTCTTTGTAAGCAGAAGGATTTTTCATGGGTTTAAATGTAATTAGTCCTTAATATTATATTTTGTTTGTATGTAACATTATTCTGAAGTTGTATAATACATACACACACAAACACACGCATACAAACATGCATGCATATATATATATATATATATATATATATATATATATATTAGATGTTTTGAATTATTTTAGAGTAAATGATTTATCATTTACTATATATTTGTATTTATATATAAGATGGATAGGTATGAAAGAATTATTAATTCAATATCATTTTTTTCCTTAAATATTCCTTGCCAAATTATAAGTGCGTGTTATACACCAAGAGATAATGCATGGTGAAATGATTCATTTTTATTATTATTTCATTCATCGTGTTTATTTGTTCATATCTATCTATCTATCTATCTATCTATCTATCTATCACATCCTAGATAATTGGGGTACATACACTCTTGTGTATGATAACTTTTAAGATTAAGAAATTCTCATTAATTCCAATGTTTGCAGGTACAATTCCTCATTGTCGCTTCAATCAGTTCTTTTCGTTAAAATTCTTCTGGATTCCATATTTTACATTTTATCTCTAGTCTGTCTATTTGAAGTGTTTTGTTTGTTCAAAACTTAGGATTTGAATGGTGATAATAAATTTTGGAAGAAAAATGTTTTATTAAAACTGCTTTTGAAGTTGTAAGAAGAAAACGATATAAAAATGTATATAAAAATATCCCAAACTATGCTAATTTGATATTTTCAAAATATTTCGAAAATAGTGGCACTTATGCAGTTGAGAAGAGTTTAAGAAAAGGCAGATAAAAAGGAAAGCAAGAAGAAAAATAAACAAAGGAAGGAAGGCAGGAAGGAGGAAAAGAAAGAAAGAAAGAAAGAAAGAAAGAAAGACAGAAAGAAAGAAAGAAAGAAAGACAGAAAGAAAAGAGAAAGGATGTCATTAATAACAATTGATTCATAGCCAAAGAAATGGCGGTAGTCTGGAAAGATGAAAGAGGAACGAAGAGCAAGATAAAAAGTGGGAAAAGATGAAAGAAAAGGGAAGAGAGAAATAAAGAAAGAGGAGAGAGAATGGAAGCATAAATTGGTATAAAAGAGAGAAAAAGAACTGTCAAAGATAGAAGGAATGGGATAGAGCGAGAGCGAGAGAGAGAGAGAGAAAGGAGGGAGAGAGAGAGAGGGGGATAGAGAGGAAAAGAGAAGTAGAGAGGTAAGAAGTTAGAGAATGGGAGAGTGAAGTTGAGGTGAGAATGAAAGACAGAAGTTGAAAGAAGACATGAGAAAGGAATAGAGAAAAAAAAGGACAATCTCACAAAATTACATAACTACTCCCCCACCCCACAAAAAAAACCCCAACAAAGTAAAGATAGTTACGTACAGTGTATGAGTGGAGCGAAGTGCTATGGGTGTGTCTGTGAGGTGCTGGGATGAGGGTGAGATCCAAATTTTATACGCGAAACAAAAAGAATTCAAGTTAAGGAGCTGGAAGGACCGAATTGTAACAAATAAAATGGTTATAATGGTAGGGTTCCACTATGAGGATGGCAACCTTAAAAAAATAAGAAGGCTTGTTTTGAGATCTATAGGGGGATCATTTTTATGGTGTTGGAAGGGGCGGTAAGGAGGAGTTACCAGTTTGTGCACAGGCGACCGCCTGTTCATTAATGTCAGCGTATCTATGCTTACACTTACTATGTGTGTTTGTTTGCGTGTGTTTGCTTGTGTATGTATGTATGTATGTATGTATGTATGTATGTGTGTGTGTAGGTAGGTGGGTTTGTGTGTGTGTGTGTGTGTGTGTGTGTGTGTGTATTCTTGCACAAAGTGTGTCCGGAATGTCTCCAGCTATTTTGAATACCTCAAGAACCGGTTTTGTGGCTCTGATTTAACTGGGCAACTAATATAAGGGGGATCTTCCTGCACAAGTATAGAGCGATACTCACTCGTGGGGTTACTAAGTCGGCAGTGAGATACCACTGAGATACCGTACTGGATGACTGCTTTATTCGCAATGACCGTGCGAGAAGATTTTCGCGTCTTGTTTTTATGTTTTATTTTTTCGCAAACATTACATGTTCCAGGTCTGTCACCCTCCACCCTATCATTCAGATTTGAATCTCTGCGATTTTAGGCTTTTCCCAAAGGTAAAATCACCGTTGAAATTCATTTTTTAAACCATGGTGACTGCGAAAGAGGACATTGCAGAAAGTCTTGAAAAGTGGACGAAACGAAGGAATAAGTGTGTAAGGTCTGAAGGAGGTATATTACTTTGAAGTACTGTTGGCCTAGGTAGGTAGTCCTGGTTATGACGATAAACTACATCCGGCAGCAAGGCCTGTGATCGGGAGATTGGCGGTTTGAGGAGCGTGGAACAACCACTTAATTGCTGTTATTCCCAGGTTCACCTTGACCCGGGATGGCAGCACCTGTTAGGGTCCCAGCTATGGGCAGTCAGCGAATAAATAAAATAGTCAGCAATACATTCTGTAATAGAATTTTAGTGAGATTCAAACCTGGCTCTCATGGACGGAAAGCAAACGTTCTAATAACATGGCCATGCGCCTATATATATATATATATATATATATATATATATATATATATATATATATATATATATCTGGAAGTGTTATCTGATGATCCAGCGTCCCTTAAAAAGGGCTCTGGTGAAATAAATTATTATAATGGAACCTTAAAGTGGTCTGTTTTTCTTTAATATATATATATATATATATATATATATATATATATATATATATATATATATATGTGTGTGTGTGTGTGTGTGTGTGTGTGTGTGTGTGCACAGTAGAAAAACAAAACAAAAAGCGAAGAAAAGGACAAATGATCACGACACCCTCCACGTACGTACATATCGAGAGATATGTAAATAGAACAAGACTAAGATTAATATGAAAAGACGGGATTTATAGATATCTAGATAGGAAAAGTTCAAGCCAGATCGATATGAAATGGTTAGGATCAAGAGATATGTAAATAAGACAAGAGACTATGATTGATACGAAATGATCGTATTTTTAGATATCTAGATAAGAAAAAGTCAGATCGATATGAAATGGCTAGAATCATTAGATATATAAATAGGACAAGACTAAAATTGATATGAAAAGACTGGATTCATAGATATGTAGATAAGAAACGGTTTAGACAGATCGATATGAAATGGTTAGTATCGAGAGATATGTAAATACGACAAGTGTATGATTGATATGAAAAGACTAGATTCATGGGTATCTTGATAGGAAAAGATTAAGCCAGATCGATATAAAATGACTAGGATCGAGAGGTATGTTAATAGGACAAAACTGATATTGATATGAAAAGTCCGGATTTATAGATATCTGTATAGGAAAAGGTTAAGCCAGATCGATATGAAATGGCTAGGATCGAGACATATCTAAGTAGAGATTACAAAATTGAACTCGGAAAACTTTTTTTTAACTTTTTTATCTTTATATTTATTACTATTTTTTTCTTTCATCTCCCGTGTCAACGAACTTGCTGACGTCTCACATAATAAACATACACTAACTTCAGAATAAAAAGGAGTTTGTTTGTGGGTTGGAAAGTAATGGGCGTGGTCGAACGGGAGGACTAAGAAGATAATGAGAATCAAAGGCAGTTTTTGCAGCGGGTATCCAGTTACAGAATGTGATAAAAAATATTATCAAAATTAAGGCGTGGATTACTGTCGCGCGATGATGGTACATTCGGGAGGAAAAGGTAACAATAATGCACCCAAGGTAAAATTGGCAGCAGAGAGAGAGAGAGAGAGAGAGAGAGAGAGAGAGAGAGAGAGAGCGAGAGAGAGAGAGAGAGAGCTGGAAAAATGTTCTGAAAATAAAAACATTATGTCAGGATAGAGGACGAAAAACAAAATGAAAATGACGATGATGGTAATGGTCATGGTGACGGAGAGATGAAGTAAAGAAACACGAGTAAAATATTTACTGTTGTCCTCATTTTCGTTGCCATATTCACGACGTTTCAGTCGTTGTTCGCTCCAGTCTTCTTCAGGTGTTCAAGGACAAATGGCTCAGTAGATAAATATGTTGGTTGAATCCAGTGACTTGATCCAAAGAGTTGTGAGTTCGAACCTGGCTACAGCTGAGATGAACAAAAACCTGGAGAGGTGAGTTAAAGTTGGAAATAACTGGGACATCCAGAAGAGGCATGACATGTGGAACTAGAACAATCTACCCTGATGGAAGAAATAATTTGTTGAGTTCAAAATCCCAATCAACTAAAAAAGCAATTAAAATATCTCAGAAATATAGACAGACGAGTAAAATAATTTTTATCTGAATTTCTGGGGTGAGGAGTTATCATTATTTACACAATTTATATGTGGACTGTTATCTTTATCTTTGTTGTTGTTATCACTACGTTTCGGCTGTTGTGCTCCCCGGTCTTTCTCAGGTTATATCGAACTGGGTAACGTACAGGGGATTATGAAATTAACGCTTTATTTAATCTACGGAATTAGACTGTTCTCTTTCCACTGCCCGTGATAAGGATAGATAGCTAACTGAATGTTGTATCAAGTTGCCGCACATATTTGGTCTCCTCATGGTTCACATCGTGCCTCTTTCTTTATCACAGATCTCAAGTAGAAGATTTGGTAAAGTTCTGTTTCAAAGAACACATTAGGAAAACTATATAATACGATAATATGATAGATGATAATATTTGTAAACAGCAACACAGATTAGTAAATTTATTACAAAAGCCATTGTAGAATAGTGTATGCAGAAATAGATGAAGTTCTCAGTCAAAATAAGCGAATGATGTAAATTAGCTTAGAAGGAGTACAAGCAATTCTCATGATTGGGTAGGAACGGTTGTTGAATGAGAAATATACAAGCGATTAGAATTTTACCATTCAAGTTAACGATATATGAAGAAATTAAGCGCTATCCCAGAGACTATAAGAAACTTTCAACTTTAAATGCATTTTCCCAAACACTACTCTTACTCTGACTCCCTGTAACCCCTTGCGTGCTAGTGCCACTCCCGCCTTGCTTGGGGTGTTTTGCTTTAAAAAAAAGACTTTCTCGTTGTTTACGCGCTCTGTCCATAGAATTCTCAACATTCATCTGGAGGACCACATGGCAATCCATCCATTTTTTTTTTGTTTCTAAGGATCTTTTTCTGTTTCTTAGTACTTTGCTTAGATTTTGAAATGTTTCCTTCGCTAGTTCAAATTTCGTGCTCGAATTTCGAGGTTGCACTTTCCATCTTTTGTTAAAATCAATTCCCAGATATTTAAAATTCTGTACTTGCTTAATGTCGACATAACCAATTTGTAAGTCCCATCTTGGGCTTTTCCTCTTGCTGATGAGCATACTTTCTGTCTTCCTGCAGTTGATGCTTAGTCCTCTTTTCTTGCTTCTCTTTGCTGAATTGCCAAGGAGGTCCTGTAGTTTTTTACCCGCTAGCCATCGACACACTGCATATCTTGTATTGTTAAGTTTACACCCACCGATAATAAATCTTCGTAGCTCCTTCAGGACAACCTCGCTTTAAAGAATGAATAAATCTGGGAAAAAAGACAGAGCCTTGTCTTACGCCCCTTTCTATGTTTGTTTTAGCTACTCATTTTGCTTCCGAGTGCAGGCGGTTTTCTTCCAATATAAGTTCTGGATTATTCTAACATCTTTTCCAAATAGATCGATTTTTCCTAGCAGTTCAGATAGATCCTTGTGCCGTACCTTGTCAAATTCTTTTGTGTAGTCTATAAAACATAAATGCACACTTTTCTGAATTTATATTGCTCCCTTTGATTTCATTCCAATCATCAATATCGCATTTCTTGTTCTAGTTCCTTGACAAAGCCGCGCTGTTCTTGCCCTATTTCCGCTTTAAATCTGCTTCGCACTTAATCAGAATTCGCATCATTAGTTTTATTATGTGGCTCATTAATTGGATTGTCTGATGGAGTTCGCATTTATTTGTACCTGTTTTCTTAGATAATGTTACGAAGATTGCTGTAGTGAGGTGTTCTGAAATGTGGCCACTGTTGTATATTTTGTTTATTACTTTTGTAAACTTGTCGATGCCGAAATCGTCTAAGGCTGAGAATATTTCTGTTACGATGCCATATGGCCCTGCTATTTTCTTCGTGTCCATCTTCTGCAGTGTTGATTTTAGTTCAGATTTTAATAATTCTAATTTATTCAGGTGTTGGATTTTTCTCTCTCGCATCCTGAAAAAAACGTATCTAACGTATTCACTTAATCATTGTAGTATTTTTCTTTGTGATTATTATCAATGATCCTTCATTTGATTTTATAGAGCCTGTTGATTGATTCACCTTCCGCCTTGTTAATCCTTTTATTGTATCCTTTTTGTGCATACTTGCTGTATTTGCGTTGCTTATCCCTTCTATTTCTACACACATTTTAATTGATTCATTTCTTTTTACCTTGCCTATATTTGTTTTCAATTTCTTTGTTAAGTGTTCAGTACTCTTTTACCATTTTTGGTATTGTTTGTTGTCACTTTTTCATCATCTGTAGAATTTCCTCCATTCAGTCATCATGTCATCCACCCATTCTAGTCTCGTTTTCTTTGCGATGATCTCATTCGCTAACGTCATTACTGTTTCTTTCAGCTTGTACCAATTTGATTTTGTAGTCACGTTCAAGTTATATTCGTTCATAAGTGTTTTTGTATGACTCCCTTGCAATTTGGCTCTGTCGTTTTGCAGTTTATTGGACTTCTTTGGTTTACGTATTTTTACTCTGATATAGCACACGACTAAAAGATGGTCTCTCTAGCAGTCGGAATTTAGGTTTTGCAGTGTAGAACAGCGTTTTTAAAAATTATTGTTGATAGTTACGCCATCTGTTCGTTTTTTTTTTGTGTCTCCTTCCAGGTTTCTCCGTGTTCATATGCGTCTTGGATTCTCTTGGAACAGGTGTTGGTAACTGAATCCAACTTTCACTGCGCTCGTTCCTGGATCCTGCTCCGAACGTACCAACTATTTCCCTTTCACGTTCTTTTCCAATCTTGGCATTCCGGTCTCCCATGATAATTTTTTGTGACTTACATAGGGCCCTGGCATTTCCAGAGAGTTGCAAATGTGATCGATTTCCGCCTCCGTGCTCTTTGCTGTCGGGGCACATACAACGATAATTGCTATGTTGAAAAAATTCTCTTTCAGTTTAACAAGATTCTGTCAAAGATTTAGCTGTATTCCAGAACACATTTCCTCGTGTCATTATCTAATGAGGAACTCTACAGTTCTTTTATTTTTATCTCCACTTGTCCAGCTGTTTCGCATACACCTAGAATGTTGACATTTAATCTATAAATCCCTTCTTTTATGTTTTCAAGTTGGCTTAATTGGTATAACGTCTATACGTTCCAGGTCTCAATTACTGCTTTTTGTTAGTTGGCAACAGTCACTAGATAATGGTCCGGTGACACATGTCGCTTATGGCTATACTTACGGGACGAAGAGTCGTTTTCAAGGAACTTAATCACCTTTATTATTTATATTAATTTTTCGAACAGACGCTGGATGATACTTCTTGCATATGTCTTGTCTTACTGAGTGAAGGGTTATCTCCAGTGGACTTTAGCCCCTTCACACCGTTATCTCAAATACGCTGCTTATTATCATGATTATTCTTGAGATAGGAAATAGAGTTGTTTCCCGTTGGATTCTCCACAGTGCTTTTATTGAGACACCAACTCTATTTAGCTGGTTGTTGACTCATTACGAGTTCTTTCCTTAAATATGGTATTCTACAAGAATAGAAAGAAGAAGAAAAGAAGAAGAAATCAAAGATACATAGGTAAGAAAGAAAAGAAAAATAAAGAAAAGAAATCAAAATAAGGAAGATAAAAAGAGAAGATAAATAAAGACAACAAGCAAAAGAAGACAAAAGCAAAAAGAAAGTGAAGACTAAAAAAGAGAAAGAAGACTTACGAGCAAAAAAAGAAGAAAGAAATGAAGCTTAGAAAAAGAAATAAAGAATTAAATTGAATAATAACCAATAAATAACCATAAACCAAAACAGAGACAAGAAAAGCAATCATGAATCGAAAAAAGAAAAGGCAGCAAAACGATTACAAGAAGGAGGAGGAGGACGAGAGGGAAAGAAGGATGAATAGGAGGGGGAAGAAGAAGGAGGTTGAGGAGGAGGAGGAGAAAGTAGATAGAAGACATACACAGGAAAAAACTATACAATTCTTAAGAATATATCGACACTTGACACTAAAAATATCCAGTAGAGAAGAAGAAGAAGAAGAAGAAGAAGAAGAAGAAGAAGAAGAAGAAGAAGAAGTGGGTAGACGACAAACACAGGCAAAAACAACAATTATAATTGTTGTTATTTTCCTCTTTGGTTGTTCTTTTTTTTTTTTTTTTTTTTTTTTTTTGAATTCGCCGCAGGGTTGCGGATGGTGCCTTCATGCTGTGCGCTTGCAAGGCCCTAATTGTCCCAGTTTCTTTTCATTCAGTTCTGTGCATTTCATGCTTTACTGTTTTCAACCAGCGATTATCAGCGGGTACCTCTTCTAAGTTCTTTGAGTACCAGTTTGGTTATAGCAATAAAATAAAATAAACTCCCTCTACCAAGAAAAAAAAAAAAATTAAAAAAAAAAAGAATGTTGTCCCTTGCAGGGATATTACTCTCCCGTAAGTGACAGGGTTAGGGTATTTCTATCTGTATATTTCAATAAAATAAAATTTAATTTTAAAATACACAATCTTCTTGGATTATGGTTCTCCACAACTTCCTATCCTTTATAGCTCTTAGTAAGATTTGTCTTTTCGCCATCCCTGTTTTGCCATCCATTTACACAAGCTTGTTAGGTAGGTTATTCTGTATCCATCAGTGTAATGGATAGTGGCTTGAAATGAGAAAATCAGTGAGCCGAGTTCGAATCCCAGTCATGCTTGTTAGATTCCCTAGGAAAGATAGAACTCCATCTCTTCCTTCAGGTCTGCATTGCATAGCAGGACTTGTATCTAGAAAAACCTTTTTATTCGGAAGAAATATTTATACAGTATTCACTTACAAAAATAATTATTCTTACAATCCAAAATATGGTTCGGCTTTAAATAAACCATAAACTGTCGATAAACCGTAAAAAACAAATCAATCAATCTGTTTATGTCACACTTGTCTTCAGTATATCCTGTCCATGTCAAATTCTCCAAGACCTCATTCCCGTCCTGGGTATGACGATAAACTACATCCGCATCCTGGGTAAGACGATAAACTACGTCCAACAGCAAGGCCTCTGATCGGGGGGTTTTGAGGAACGTGAAACCACCTCACCACCTCTTAATTGCTGTTGTTCCCAGGTCCACCCTGACCCCCTGGGGGGGTAGCACCTGTTAAGGTTCAAGCAATGGGTAAATAGTTAACCCCCGAAAGTTGGGTAAAACATTATGAAAGTGTAAAAATAGGTTTTAATACCAGAAAATATTTTTTTTAAATATTACCAGCAATAAAAATTGTCGACATTAAATAACCCATTGAGGTCGATATGCCGTTAAACAAACCAAACCAAAACCTTATTCCCAATTATATATCCTAGAAACTGCAACTGTCTCTCTCAGAGTCTAAGTATAGTGATTTTCTAAGCGAAGCGTAGATATGGCACAAGGCCAAAAATATGGAGTGCCTAGTGAGGATCGAACTCACTAGTAATGGATATAACAAGACAAACTTACTAACCATGACACCACGTCGAAGTCCTTCTCTGAGTCTTAGTAATTCTTTTTTACAGAATTTCCTACAGCGTTGACGGTCTTTAAGAAAATGTTTTATTTCTGGATATCACAATTAAACGTACGTCGCACGCTTTAATTTCCCAAGACAATACAATAATAGGTCACTCGGTGAGTCTAGTTGCTAACACCAGTGTATCAAGACCAAATTTTCGGATGCCAGGTTTCAAATCCAGCAGACGTTACTGACTTGGACGCTGGACGCAACTCAGTCTTCTTGGCTATATTTCAACCTTAATAAAGATTAATAATCTCTGCGATGTATTATATCGTTGAGCATTTAACATTGGATCCCTGCGTAGTGTTTGACATATATATATATATATATATATATATATATATATATATATATATTCGACTTTCCCGTCGAATTCGACGTATGAGGGTCAAGCAGAGCAGTTCCTAGGAACCCGACAGCAGCACATGAGATTTGATTATAGTGAAGGTTTTGTGCAGAACCACCCACACTTTTTGAAGGGCCGAATACATAGACATGGGGTGCACTACATGCCACAAGTTCCCCAAACGACCCACCGTAGGTTTTGAATTCAGAGTTGTCCTTCTAGACTAGTTGCCATCCAAGGCTGTAGAGCCCAATCTGTCCTGCTATTTACCCATAGCTGAAGGGAGAAGAAAAGGATTTATAGGGTATTAGCACGTAAGTGAATGGAATGGATTCGACTGGAATTCGAACTAGGCTCTTCGATTCCTCAATCCAAGCCAATATCCATTACTCCACCGTGCCTCCTAATATATGTATGTATGTGTATGTGTGTATGTATGCGTGTGTTTATTTGAGACTCAGAGCCGAAAGATAGAAAATAGAAGGAAAAGGAACAACGAGGGAGTAAAAGGAAACAAGAAAACTATGAAAGGAGAGAAATAATCCCATATTCTACACATGTGCAAATAGACACACGTACAAGCTTAACACTAATAAAAGCGCATAAATACTTTTTTTTAACTTAATATAAGACTGACTAAAATGAGAATATCGGCACACAATTGGTGATACATCCTAAGAATGGACTAAACAAATACACAAAGGTTGTATACGAAACTCTGGAGTCGGGGAGCTGAATATAACATAAATCAACTAATTTTATGTTTGTATTAATCCTATATATATATATATATATATATATATATATATATATATATATATATATATATATGAAGAAATATACTCTTAAGGTGTGCTATATTTGTGGCATAAAGTGCTCAATATCAGAGATAGAGTGTATGTAAATATAAAAGTGAACATCGAAGTCAGCACTGAGTGTTGATTTCAATGTTCCCGTTCATATATATATATATATATATATACGAAGAGTGTGTAAATATAAAAGTGAACATTGAAGTTAACACTTAGAGGCGATAGGCTGTTTCACTCTAGACACAATCCTCAGCCCACGATTGTTGTTTTTTTTCCTTGGCTATTTATATATACGGGTCAGTGGTGCATTGTGGATAGTCTATTTTGGCGGTTAATTTGCCGCAAGTGGTTTATTTGTTTATTTATTTGTTTAATTGAGTTAAATTATTTTGCTTGTTTTTATTTATTTTTATTTTTTTTATTTCTTACCATATATATTTATTTATTTATTTTTATTTTAATCGGTGTTTTATTAACGTAGTAAAATTTGTTTATATCGCTTATTTAATAGTTTTGTTTTGGTTTGGGATGATTATTAAATCTATGTAATCAATTTTGGTGTTGATTGCTGTAGCTTATTCTAACTAATATTTTGGCAGGAGCAGTTTTAATTTGTTTATTACTTCATTATTTATTTGGATTATCTTTACTTGTTTTTTCTAACGGTTAATTTATCGGGACGGTTTATTAGTTTGTTTATTTGTTTATCTGGATTAATTTAGTTTAATTTTGTATATTTGTTTATTTATTTGGATTAATTTAGATTAATTTATTTTACTTGTTTTATAATTTACATTAATTTATTTTACTTGTTTATATATATATATATATATATATATATATATATATATATATATATGGTATAACACCACAGAACAAATGACGGTTTCTGTACAGGAATACAAGTTTCATTCCTGTTAGAAAAGGCGCATTTCTCCGAAATTTTTCGAACATTTAGGCTGGTAAATATTAGGTTGTGCAAAAATAATGACGTAATAATGTCGTTTTTTGACGTATTTTAACGTAATTCATTGATTTTAAAAGAAGCCTTAACAGAATGCACAAAGCACTGGTCGGCCGTTTCGTCCTATATTTATGACTCATCAGCAGTACGCATCCACTACCAAGAATGCAATGACATGCAAGTGATAGAAATTATTAGGATTTGATATAATTATAATTAAGTAATTCACGGAGTCTAGAAAAATATACTTGTATATCATTGCTTGAACGGGTTTCTAATGCTCTGGATGTAGCAGTTTAGGGATAGTAGCTTGTGGGGGCACAGTCTCATGGGTAAGGGAACCACGGAATATATTATCGAGCGGCGTCATATCGAGTCTAATTCGTTACAGCTTCGTCACCGAGGTCCGTTCATAGTTCAGGTGGAGACTTTAGATGTATCGAGTCAAAATAGACATTAGAAGAAACAAGGAATCCACGCCTAAACAGAAAACACGGGATAAACCGCTACTCCTATTCAAAATAGCAGGTATATATATATATATATATATATATATATATATATATATATATATATTGTCATCCACAGATAGACAGTTTCGCTGTATCATATATATATATATATATATATATATATATATATTATTGTAAGGGTTATTTTGGTGGATAACCATATTTAAGTAGACGTCCTGCTTCTTGAATAGTGTGAATTACGCCTACCGGCTTGTGTATTTTAGGAACTTCATAAAGAAAATGTGATCTCTGGTAGAGTTTAAACATGTCCCCCATTGCCGGGGAAACCAACGTCTTATCCGGCGGGCTTTAGACTTTTGAGAAAAAGCTACAAAATTTAATATTGAATGCTAGGGATTTTACCCTCGCAGTTTATGCGATCAACTAGGTTGGCTACGGGGTTAATCAGTTTGGCTCTTCAATATGGAATAAGATACCGATAAGCTTTGTATTCCAATCCGAGTGGCTTGTTTTATCAAGAAAAAAAAACTACCCGATTAGGCTACGAAAGCTAACGAGCAGACGTCATGCAAATTTTATCCGATAGCTACGTTCTTCATTATGCGAGTTTCGCTCCAAGCCATAATCTTTCTTTCCTGAATTATGACCCCTTTTTTTTGTTTAAGCAATTTATATATATATATGTTTGACAATTGTTTTTTTTTTTTTGCTACTCAGTTCTTTTTCTGACACCCTCTTTCCAACCTGCCGCATAATTGGAGCCTATTTACTACCAGGTCAAATTGACCAATTAAGATTCCAGCTCCGACAAAACATACGCCCTGACTGGGTGGCTGGTCGGCCGCCAGTCGCATCCTCCTCTCCGTACCAATGTTACCATAACTATCGCATCATCCATCGTCTTAACGAGAGACATCATTTTGTTCCTACCATCGCAACCCTCCCACAATCACAACAATTGCCAACACCGGAGTAACCCCTAAATTGTCCCACCGCCATTTAGTTACCCACATCTCCCCACTGCGGCAATTCGTAAAGGCAAATATCCTCATCGGGAACACACCAAAATGTCCACACAATTATGACATACCATTAGTGTTATATTTAGTTAATGAGATTATCGTATAGGTTAAATAGCAGGGTAGACTTGGATCTCTAGCCTTGAGTGTAACCAGTTTAAGAGAACGACAATTCTGAATTGCAAACCATAGAGGAAAACCACACCATTGTCTTTCACAAGAATAAATGGCAGTTCAGAGATTAAAAAACGGTGTGCCATGATCGCTTATGCACTGAAGGAATACGGTTATTTGCAACGCTTAGCTTAGTCTGACACAAGGTCATTGCAACAGAGTAAGAATCGAACTTACGACGAGCTTTATAAGAATAATGCAGCGGGAGGCACGGTAAAATGTTCTTTAGAAAATTTAGTTCAGGATGTGTGTGTATTGTGACGGATATCGGTGTCTTAAATAGAATCAACCAGATTAATTAAAATTCCTGGTGATTCAATTACGTCCCTTTTCTACAAATTCCCATCCCAGCTCTGGGTTAAATAGCAAGTTAGAATGGGTTCTCTAATCTTAATTCGCATTTAGTCTAAGTGAATGAAATCTCTAAACGTTAAAGTACGAAGAAATCCACAGGACACTACTCCACTATCTTTCCTAAGAAGTCATAGAAAGGCACAGATAATAAAGTAAAGAAATCTGTCTCCTGAAAGTATATGAAATTAAAAAAAATCTATTATAATGTTATAGTAGTGAGGTTGGGTGGTAGTTTATAGATTCCCTGAGGAGTATAGAAACACAGATTCACCACGGTCGTTGCTGTGTTTTTGGGATCAAATAATTTTGTATGGAGTGAACTTGCTAACACTATGTCCAACCAATTTTGAATATGTCATATTAACTCACCTCAGATTTCCAAAAACGGATAGTTTCCTGGCGTCTGCCTCCCACGACAGCTGAGCTACAAATGTGGCACACCAACCACTACACATCATCACTGAGTCAGGAGAGTAGTTGGATAAAGCAAAAGAAACAAGTTGCCAGCTAGGAATTAACGAGTTATTTAAACATTTTGGTCTAACAAAATACCCTATCTAACTAACGCAGGGTTCTGCTAACCATTTACACAATTTCGTTAGATAGTTCATATACGGCTTTCTTGTATTCCTTTTGCCTTCAATATGTTCTGTGGGTGTTAAATTTTCCAAGCTTTCTTTGTGGCAGAGAGCAATGGTCACTCTTGAAATATTAATAATTATAGTAATATAGAATTTTGTTTATAGATGAGAAAAATAATCTGTGGTGAAGTTTGTGCCTAGAGAATCTGTGCTTCGTCAGAATTCTTAATATAAAATGTCAAAACAATAATGTTTATATGAATTATGGACTACCAGTTGAGAAGAGACTGCTCATTTAATCGTGAAGGGGAAGAGGTCAATAATCAGGTTGTATTCTAAGGTTACCAACACCCCAGGTTTTTGTCGCTACCACCGCGTTTATTCAATCGAAGTCGAAGTCTTGGAGCTGGGTGAAGTGAGTTGACAAGGAATCGACCAGAGAGAGAGAGAGAGAGAGAGAGAGAGAGAGAGAGAGAGAGAGAGAGAGAGAGAGAGAGAGGGATAAGCAGTGAAAGTGAAAGCGTCCGCTTGCTACTGTAATGATGGAGGAAGTGAACTCAAGTTATCTGTAATATTGGCGCAATACTACCAATGGATCCTCTTATATCCTGACAGTCAAATAATTACGGCAACTACTAAGAAAAAAAGGGTGAACCAGAAAATTACTTCCCTCCTTTCAGAATTATTTGCAATATTTTTTTCTTTTTGACTTTATTTCATATACACTACTTTCTTGTAAAAGAAGCATTATTTTTTTGTACCTATTTCTTCCTTATATACATAGATATAAATTTTTCTTTGGACTTGAATTGACTTGTTCATATTTGATTTTTCTGCTTGAACCAGCTGAATCTTCCGGAATCTACGATTTGTTATTTGCTCTTCAGGATCCAAAAAATCACAACGAGGCTGGCAAGTGGAATTGAATCTACATTGTGAACCGGAGACTTTGATTGAACCTGTAATACTGGACCAGGACAGGGACTTGTAGAGCACATCGATCCAATGGAGTCAGGATTAGGTGTTATCTTCCTTTAACTCTCAAACTCTTCAACCTTCAATTCTTTCTTTCTGGTGCTACGTATAAGTGTCCTTTTAGTTTCCATTTTCTGTAAAATCTCGTTGTTACTCACATGTTCAATCCGTGACATTCTCAGCATCCTTCTGTAGAGCCACATTTTTGCTGCCGTTTCTTCATTTGTGATGAGATTATCCAGCATTCATTGCCATAAAGGAGACTCGTTATTGCCTAAAAGTTCAGTAACTTTTCGCCATCACAATGCGCCTTCGAATATCCGTGTTTCATTTGACGTCCTCTCTTAAAACACTTAATAAATACTTACATTTTTTTGTACTTTTTGGATATTGGTATCTCCAATTTTTAAATCGCCTCTTGGGCTGTTCCTTTTGCTGACAACCATACATTCTTACAATTGAGGTTTAATCTTTTCTTCTATTTACATTATTCGAGCTATTGTCCTCATCTTTGTCGCCATATTTATTACAACGTTTCGGCCGTTGTACGCTCCGGCCTTCTTCAGGTGGTTGAAGAAGGCCGAAACATGCAAGGATCAAAACGTTGTAATACCTCATCTCAGAAATATAGACAGACCTTTTCTTGTCAATTTTCTTTACTACCTTCTATAGGAATTCCTCCAGTTTCCGTTCTGTGTTTTCTATCAACACCATGTCATCTGCATAACTAATGTTGTTAAGATTGTTGCCGCCAAAAATGAATCATGTTAGCACTCATAATTCTCTCAGGAATTGTTCGTTGTATGCTTCAGTTAGTTAAGTGTCATACTGGATACACGCTTGGGAGATCATATATCGAACGATATATGAGTAACGAGGCAGATTTTTTCCCCGCAGTAAGTTGTCATTTCTTTCTGTGGTAGACTGGTTGCCAACCAAGGCTAAAGAACCCAGTCTCTCCTGATATTCAACCCATAGCTGGGGTAGAGGAGAAGAGATGGATTCATACCTTTCCCACGGCTATGTGTGCGTAAGTGAATCTAATGAATTCGACTGAAGTTCGAACTCGGCACTCTGAGTTCTCACTCCATTACACCACAACGCACTTTATGCTTACCCCTGCTAAAAGTGATTTGAACTGCACGTAAACAACATTAAGCCACTCCTCACTTAACGGCAGGTTCCAACGAACTGGTCGCTAAGTGGGAAGTTGTTCATCACCGCTATTTCAGGCATGCTAAACATGTAATGGGTTTGTATCAACCAGCTTCAAATAGGTTTAATGTGATTTTTCCACTATTTGTAAGTTTTGGAATTTATATTTAAATGTTTATACATTATTCAATGTACTGAGCAGTAAATGCAACAAATAAATTGGAAAATTAGCTCTATTCTCTACACATGACTTCAGTTTGCATTCTGTGAAGATGTACAAGTCCATTTTTATTTGTTTTTCACTTTATTTATTGCATTTATTTTGGTATATTTTGAAGAAAGGGAAAACAATCCCGCTCAATGGTTTCGTACAACGTATAATATCGTATAGAATATGAAAGTAACTAATATTTAAAAAAAGTCATTTTATCTTCAAGCAAGGCAATAAAGCCACTAGGACGCAAGAGATTACTGAGTGTGAAAGAATATGAGAAAAAGAAAACATTATTAAAGAGATAGAACAATAAAATAATAGGAATTAAAAAGGTAGACGATAACGTTATATATTTAGATATCCTGATGAAATCCAAAGAAGAATCTGCAATGTTATTGGTCCTGATCTGGCATCTCGGCTTCAGTTACTTTTCCACCGCTGTAACATAGCTTCCCTGTGACTTTTATATAAACATTTCCATTGTAATTGTTCTGATTATTTTTCCTCTATGGTACCAAGATTTTATGAATTTAAGTGCAGTACTAGATTAGCGGCAGGGTCACATCATTTTACACTTGAATTGAACTGGCTAGATATAACCGTAAGTTCTATACTAACACCTTCTTTTTTTGCACTTCTTACTTGTGGAACTCTCTTCCAGCTTCTTACTCCTCAGTCAACTTTGATCATCAAAAATTCAAATGTAATGTCAATCGTTATCTTCTGTCTTCTTAATTCTTGTTCTTTTATTATTCTTGTCCCTTAATAATGTTTCTCTGTTTCTTATATTCTTCCACATTCTGAAACTCACTGCGTCTTAGTGGCCTTATTGCCTTGCTTGGGGTCCAATGATGAAAAAAATTCTCAAACAAAAAAATCTATAAAAACACCCCTGTCCCACATGGTTAAATTGTGCAGATTTTGAAATAATGAGGAGGACAGAAAGCGAGCAGAATTTGATGAAAAATTCTCGTTAACCTCTTGTTATCGCAGAATTTCTACTAAAATTACGAAAAGTAATATTGTACATTAGATAAAGCCCGTAGAACTGATCGGCTGAAAGGGCGTGTTAAAAACAAAAGCAAGAGAAACAATTACATTAATAATCCAAACAATTCTAAGAAATGGTAATGAAACATTCGAATTTACAAAAGGTTAACAACGTGAGTAAGGCCGTAGAATTGATCGGCTGAAATGTTATAGAAAAAATATAAACAGTAGAAAGAAATACATTAACAGCCCCCCAACAAATGAATCATTACAAAAGCTAACATTTTACATTTGAGTAAGACCGTAGAAATGATCATTTTGAATGGCTGTAGTAAAAACAAACGTAGCTGAAAGAATTACATTAATAATCCAAGCAATTTTAAGAAATAATAATTAATCATCCAAAAATCACAAAAGATAACATTGAACATTTGAGTATGGCCGTAGAGTTGATCTGCTGAAAGTTTGTGGTATAAAAATTGAAAGATTTACATTAATGATGTAAACAATTGTAAGGAATGATAACGAATCGTCAAAAATTATAAAAGGTAAATTTTTATTTAAGGTCGTAGAACTAATCAGCTGAAAGTTTGTGGTAAAAACAAAACCAACAGAAAGAATGACATTAATAATGCAAACCATTTTAAGGACTGGTAATGAATCATATTAAAGTAACAGTAACCAATGCTCAGTTGGTTTATGGTTAGAGAGTAACAAGTTTGGGTTTACTTTGTTTTACGACATACCAACCTCAATGGGTTATTTAATGCCGACAAGATTTTTTAAGAAAGGTTAAGAAAGGTTCGTATGAATAGAATATATATTCTTTCTAAGAAATCAGTTGGTAGATCAGGTTTCATTAACGTATATTTGTATAGAGGGTTTTTGTCGAGAAACAAATGTATTGCTGGTAATATTTTTTCTTCAATAATGTATTGCCGGTAATAATTTTTTTTCAAACATATATTCCTGGTACTTTTAATATAAGAACCTATTTTTACACTTTCATAGTATTTTGACCAAAGTTTGGGAGTTAACTATTTGCCCATAGTTTGGACCATGACAGGTGGACGTGAGAATAACAGCAATTAAGAGGTGGTTCCATGCTCCTCAAAACCTCCTGTATTGCTGCTGGATGTAGTTTATCGTCATACCCAGGACGGAGAATAATAATCTAGTGAATTTAAGACATGATGTTTAAGCTCCAAATGTTACACTGAAAGTTACTTGGTTTAAAATTGCCAATAAATAATTAAGTCAAAAAGAGGGAAATTGTCACATTTTGTAGGTGCGCATCAAATGATCCAGAAAAAATGACGATTTGGTTTACTGTTGTAGTCTTCTAAAATTATGAGTGAAAAGTTATCAGACTGAGAAGGCTCGTTACCAGGTTTCGAGCTAAGAGAATAAATAGTTAGGGTTGAAATTTGAATCAGAATTAAGAAGGTGAAAGGTATGAACAAATCGTTGCAAAGAAAAAGAAATAAATAGAAAAAAATAAAGCGAACAAAGTCTTTCTGCGGTGAAGGAGAAATTCGATGATAGCTTTCACTGTTCTGTCGTCCTGCCATTCTCAGCCCTTTCACAATTGAAAACGAACCCCACGAAATACCAGACATAATACAGACTGCGGTCACCATTTCCTTTCGGTCCAGACCGCAACGAAGCAAGAGACCATTGTAACCTTTCCGCGGAGTTATTACTGTGGCTGTCATATTCTATTCATTAAGCGGATAATATTGTTTAATATTGTAAAGTGCCCATTACCAAAAAAATAAATAAATAAATAAAATAAAATAAAATAAAAATAAAATAAAAAAAAAAATAAAATAAAATCTAGGCCTTGTATGTAAAACGAAAGAAGTACAACAATATATAGCTGACCATTGTTAGTTTTGGCCGAAAAGTGTATTTTATTTATATTTATTTGGCTTGCTTATTTGTTTTCTGACCACGTGATTTGTCCTCTCCTTTATTTTCACCCACTCCAGTGTTTTCTTTCCTTCTTTTTATGATGGTTACTTGAAAACCTTAACTCGCGTTTCTGGCGTCCAATAGAAGAAGGCAGACGGGAGAGTAGCGGTTGTCTCCCTTATCTTATTTCTCCGGTTGTCGACGGAATACATTGAATGTCTTCGTTCTCTTCCGCCGACGACATCACTCTTCCATTTCCGGTTACAATGTCAGCAGCTCTTATCAATCAATGATCACAAATAAATAAATAACATTTTTTTAAAAGTAATAAGAAGAAAGAAAGAAAGGAAGAAAAGCAAAGGAAAAGCAAAGTAATTGTGAATATTTGGGAAGGTATTTGCCTACTCGAAGATCGGACTAATGTTGAAGTGCGGATATAATATTTGGAGTAGAGAATGTTGAGTATCGGGGCTCCAAATGAATTTCTTCCGTTTGCGAAAAATGCAAAGATTTTATGCTGTATAGTCGTTACTGGCACATGAAGTAGGGAATGGCTGGTTTAGTTGGGATCAGGAGGCCCGAATTCAGGCATATCCGGGGACTGGGATTGTGTATTAGGACATTTTTCCCCTTTTCTTTTCTTCTTTCTATGCCAACTTTCGTTCTTTCTTTCTTTCTTTCTTTCTTTTATTGCTTTATGATCATTTCTTTCTTTCTTTCTTTCTTTCTTTCTTTCTTTGTGTTTATTATAATATTCCTTTCTATGCCAACTTTCTTTCTCTCTTTCTTTCTTTCTTTCTTTCTTCGTGTTTATTATAATATTCTTTTCTATGCCAATTTTGTTTGTTTGTTTGTTTTTTTCTTTCTTTCTGCATTATCTTTTCATTATTTTAATCTATTTCCTCACTCATTCATTCATTCTTTCATTCATTTTTAAATTTTTTTCTTTATTTTATTTAATTCCTTCTTTCATTTTTTCTTTCTTAACTTAGCTAATTCCTTTCTTTTTTACCTGCCTGACAGATATCAGGAGATAAACATTCGTAACAATATATATATATATATATATATATATATATATATATATATATATATATATATATATATATATATATGTGTGTGTGTATGTATGCATGCATGTATGTATGTGTGTGTGTGCGTGGGTGCGTGTGTGTACGAAAATATAGAGGTTTGTTGAAAATATTAAAGACCATTATTCATGTAGAAATTAGATAAAGCAGGGCCGCTAGCCAGGCCATCGCTAAGTCGTATGCGTAAATGTTAGCATAGTGATCATAAAATGGTACTCGTTTGGTGCAAGACAGTAGTAGTTTACGTAAAATATTTGGTCTAATATTACTATTTCTATGTTTTTTTAACAGGAACATTAGTAAGCAAATTGCAATTTTGCTATAAAAATATATTGTTAGTCATTTTATTATAAAATGTATTGTTGGTAATTTTATTATAAAATGTATTGTTGGTCATTTTACTATAAAATGTAGTATTAGTCATTTTATTTTAAAAATGTATTGTTGGTCATTTTTTTATAAAATATATATAGTCATTTTGCTATAAAAGAAGACTAAAGAGAACAGAAAGGAGATAGGAAAAGAGTGAGAGGAAAACCTACTAAAAATTACTCGTTCGAATCAAACATAGATGCCGTTTGGAAATAGTTTGGATGTTTCTAAAAAAACAAGTGTGCCGATTTCAATAAATATTTGGCTGATAAATTTATATGAGTTTAATAAACCTGTATAAAAATCTTGGCCTGCAGAAAATTATTAAAAAACAAAAAAACAAAAAAAAAATAAGCGAGAGTGTACTAAACAGTGTTCGGGGTAGCGTGGGGGTGTGACTAATTTAATCCTGTTGGCACTTGGCACGCAAGAATACAGAAACCAGGAAAAAGTAATTAATTGCCAATATTTCCGAACAATTCGAAACAATTCAAGAATGTTTTATCATGCAAATAAGAATTTAATATATACACCTGGTGGTAAACATCAGATAATATCAACGAGTGACAGAGTCTATAGTATGCTAAGCAAAAGCATTAGAAATAAATGTAAGCAAGCAAAAGATGGATGACTCAACGAGAAGCGCGCGGAGATAGAAACACTATGAAATATAAATAGTGTAGGAATAAACAAAGAGACAGAAATCCTCTTGGACATGATCTATAAACGGAATGGTTATAATAGAAAAAAAGCTACAACAGAGATGGAACGATTACATTGAGAATCTCTTCTGTTGTCACAGAAGAGAGAAACCTACAATGCATATAAATAATGCAGAACCTGTAGTATTAAAATCTGAGATCAACACGAAAAAAAATGACCAAAACCAAAAAAGCAGGAGCAGATGGGATTTTAATAGAGATACTATTAGCCGTAGACGATATTAGGATCCAGAAGATGACCGAAATAATAATATGACAAGAGCGAAATACCGGAAGTCCTCAGTAGATCTTTTTATATAGCGATGCCTAAATGCAAATGAATCCGAACCCCTTCAGACAATCAACTTATTGAGAAACAGAGCTAAAGCTATCAATATGATTTTAATGTTAGAACTCGTAGCAGAATTAGACCAAAAATAGAACAAGAACATTATAGTTTTGTTCAAGACACTGTAACAAGAAATGCTATTTTTCTGATCAAAATGTCATCAAAGCGAAAACTAGAAATACAGAAACTTTTATACCTATATTTAATAGATTACATATTTTTTAATAAAATACGAAGCAAAGGCCAACTGGAAATACTCTGAACGTTTGATTTACGGTTCAAGAAATATTCACTGTAAATATTTTTGTCGTAGGAAAACTCACCTCAGGAATTTTCGTTGTAGAAAACTTTGCCGTATAGGATTTTTACCGTAAGACAATTTCACCACTTTTTTTTTTTAATATGCGAAGTACCTTGATATTATTAGGTTGGTGCAAAAATAATGACGTAATAATGTCGTTTTTTGACGTATTTTTTAACGTCAAAAATCAACATTATTACGTCATTATTTTTGCACCAACCTAATAATTATATCTTACTCACACTGTTGTTACTTCGATTTAAATATTTTAATAAGCGAAGTTATAGGATCAAAATCCTACATCAGTCATCCTCGTCAGTGAGGAGCGCAAAAATTTCAAATTGACACCAGAACCTACGTCAGGCAATTTCATATTTCAGACTTTACGTTAAACTTCTGTTAACATAATATCAGTCTGCCAATAATTCTCCCTCAAGTAATATATACGAAAAAAAAAACGGGGCATAATTGTTTATGGCAAAAATCCATTTTGAGGGCAAGAGTCGTTCTATTTTATGTTGATACCATGTAACCTAATACAACTTGTCGCACAGATCTTGCAGAGAAGATGGATACGAATAAGTAAATCTGTATTGTTTATATATGTCATGAAGTCGGAGTGGATTTACGTAGCATAGAACTGAGGCAATGTTATAAGTTTTAAGGAAACATCCGTGTCTGGATATTTCAAAATTACAATTACTCTTACGCAAAATAATTTATTGCATGCTGACCTCAGCTGGCAACTGGAATTAACAATTCGATTAAAAATTCCGAGCTGTTATCCATTACACCATCTGCACATCCAAGCTTACATCATCTGGTATTCCCAAACGGTCACTCATCTACGTATTGACCAGGTTCGACGTTGCTTAACTTCCATGATCGTACGTGATGTGGCTGTAAAGCTGACTAGTTTAAGAAGTGTTTACGTCTTACATTTGATCTCGACACGGCCGGTACCAAGAGGTCACTTCGTACATATCAAGATTGAGAAGCCGAATCTCAGTGCTGTGGTTAGCGATTTCATTTTGTAAGACTTTATCCTAAATTCAGACGTCATTAGGCACTTATAAAACAAATTTTTCACTAAGGTTTCTTTTGTGAATGGGAGAGAGTGCGGAAGAGTAAAAATTGGAATTATAAGGAAGGAAGGAAAAAAGAAATTGTAGTGAGTAAAAAAGAAAGAAAGAATAAAATGTGGAATGGATTTTAAATTAAAAATAAAGCAAAAAACAAAGAAAAGAAAAATCAATAGAAAAACATGGCAACAAAAGCAAGAAGTGTGTTTCAGTTGTCATGAGGTATTGAGGGATAAAACAAGCAACAAAATACAGATCAGGAATATCTATCTATCTATCTATCTATCTATCGCTTTCTCGTCATATCTATCTATCTATCTATCTATCTATCTATCTATCGCATTCTCGTCATATCTATCTATCTATCTATCTATCTATCTATCTATCTATCTATTGTAGTCTCGTCATATCTATCTATCTATCTATCTATCTATCTATCTATCGAAATCTGTTCTTACGTTTCCTCTTTCTCAACAAACTTTCTGCTGCCACAGACTGCGATATTTAAAAAATGACACCGATAAAAATAAAAGCAAGTGCGTTGATGAAACTAGCTTTTAAAATTTACTGCCCCGACCTCATCAACGTTTCCTCTCAGTGTATAAGCCACGGTTTCAATTACATTTGCACACACACACACACACACACACACACAAATATATATATATGATTCCACCACTTAGAACATTATCTATCGATCTATCTATCTATCTATATATGAGATAACAATATATATTTTTATATATCAACAACAATATTAGGGAAATTGTATGACATTTTGGAAAAAGTTTACTTGTTACGCGTTTCGTCCTTCAGGATTTCATTGGACTAAATTTGTTATGTTGGTACGACTACACATGCTCACGAAAGAGGGGTACTGGGAATTTCAGAATTTTTAGATTTTTTTTCTATCTCCCGAATCCATTTACATTCTTTTTCTTTTTCTTTCCATCACTTTTGTTAGTAGGTATTCCACAAAACATGATCTACCAGGAATGGTGAAATAGTTGTTGTGCCAGAGCGCAAATTTACTGTTCGATGATCTTACAATCAAGGAACTCTTTAGACATTTACGTGGAATATATATTAGGTTGGTGCAAAAATAATGACGTAATAATGTCGTTTTTTGACGTATTTTTTAACGTCAAAAAAACAACCTAATATGTATATATTGCACCAACCTAATATGTGTGTATATATATATATATATATATATATATATATATATATGAGAGAGAGAGAAAGAACAGATGGAGTAAAAATAATCGTCAATGATGGCCTTTTCTATTTAACGTAGATCTGACATTTAATTGGTTAATCAAGACATACCCACAAGTCTTTTTTTTTAATTCTGACGTTATGTTCCCCACACCTTTAACTTTCGGAAAAGAGGTAACACTTTGTTTTTAAGTTTCCTTTAAAAATCATTTAATCACCAGTTACTTACCATCGCCTGAAGAAATGCAATCATAGGATTGAAACATGAAAGCTTTTGGGTAGTGATTTCAACGTTTTTATTATTATCTCTTATAATAAAATAATATATATATATATATATATATATATATATATATATATATATATAAAACTGAACATTAAAGTCAACACTTAGTGATGACAGGCTATTTCATGCTAGGTGGCCTGAGGATTGCGTCTAGCATGAAAGAGCCTGTCGCCTTTAAGTGTTGACATCAATGTTTACTTTTATATTTACACACGCTCTATCTCTGATATTGAGCACTTTATCCAATAAATATAGCACACCTTAAGAGTATATTTCTTCATATATATATATATATATATATATATATATATACAAGTATAGGATTGGTGTATACGGAATAAATTCCAATAACCAACAATTACTATTCTTAAAAGAATGCTCAATACAGAGTAGAGCAGATATAATATATATTAAAGCATATATCTATATCTATATATATATCTATATCTATATATATATATATATATATATATATATATATATATATATATATGCCAGTGTTTTCTTTCTATCTATCCCTGTTGACATCTATGTCATTGTTTCATATCTATCTTTGTATCTATCTATCTGTAAAGAAAATAGGAACGAGATAGTCTAAGCAAGAGGGGAAAGATAGAGAACAAAGCAATAGATGGGAATGAGAAAGAAGGCAAAGAAAAGAAATACGTCGAGAGCATAAAACTCAAATTAAAGCTTGGATTATTCGGATAACGAAAGTCGTAAACATGAGATGAATAAGAGAGGTTGCTAGGAAGAAACTTCTAGCAGGAGTGGGAGGAGCCTAACGAGAATACGGGAGTAAAGCTGAGGAACAGGGAGAGGGTTTGTGCTGAATGAGAGTGAGTGCGAAGGAGTGAAGGAGGGAGGGTGTGGAACGATGGTGGGGCAATGAAACAACGAGGCGTAACCCAGGAATTTCGGTTCGTTAGTTTTCAATGATCCCTCGGTTGTAATCCGTTCGTTATGTATTGTATTAATGGCGACCCAAGCCTCAAGATACACAGACGTTTGAGGGCGGCCGACACACACACATACAGTAAACTCTGAAACAGCCCAGTAACAGAGACGGTAATAAATAGAACAAGATTTAGGCTTAAAAAAGATCTTTGTGTACATATACAAACACGCACATACATACATACATACATACAACATACATATATATATACGTGTGTATGCATGTGTGTATTGCAATTAGCTACATTTATATACGAATAACTGCAGCACACACACACACAGACACATATATATATATATATATATACACAGTCAGACATGGTCAAATGGCAGCTGGTGTCCAAAACGAACTGAAGATCATCGTTAACTGGGGTAAAAGATGGCTTGTCATTTTTAACGCCTCCCAAACTAAACTTCTCTCCATTAATCATCTGAGAGACCCTTCTCTAATTTCCATCGGCATGGCTGATGCTATCCTCCAAGAAAGTGATTCAGCTGATATGAGGTGGAAAGACTACAATGAATCCGTTGCTAGATCAGCTGCTAAGAATGTCGGTTTACTGTATCGAGTGAGTCAATTTTTACCTCCAGAATCTACCTTATATATCTATAAGTCTACCATTTGTCCATGCTTCTCGTTTTGGAACTCCCTCATCCGGCCCCATGCTTTCCAGTCAGCTTTAATCTGAAAAAATTTAAACGCAATGTCAATCGCTATCTGCTGTCCTCCTGATTACTCTTTTCTATTTCTCGTCATTATTGTTTTTGTTCCTGATTCCTCCACACCCTGTAATCCATTGAATAATAGCGTATGTACTGCCTAGCTTCGGGATACAGATTACACACGCATATATACACACACACACACACACACATATATATATATATATATATATATATATATATATATATATATATATATATATATATATACTTTATTAAGCCTTATTTGCTCATCTTAATTGGTAACAGTCAGGATCGAACCATTATCCAGGGGTAATCATGAACTAGACTAGTTCGCTAATCATTAGATAACACTGATAGATAGATAAATATAGATATTTTTACATAACTGATATTCAAAACTATATATATATATATATATATATATATATATATATATATATATATATATATATATATATATATATATATATATATATATATGAAAATGGACATTGGCGTTAATACCCATGCTTAAACGCAATCGCCAGACCTGCCGATTGCGTTTAAGCATGAATGTTGACGTCAATGTCCATTTTTATATTTACATTCATTTCGAAAATATACATCCATGAACAATAATTTATAACTCTATCGGTATCATATACAACAAATTTTATAACATACACCCACACTCACTCACACACCCTCTCTCTCACACACACACACACACAGACACACATATATATATATATATAGACATATATACATACATATATATATATATATATATATATATATACACACACACACACACACACACCAATATATATATATATATATATATATATATATATATATATATATATATATATTTAGTTTATGAAAAACTAGGTAATTCTAAGGAGGATAAAATCCAGAGAGCTCAATGTAAATCCAGAGCAAATAATTTAAATAAAAACAGACCACTTTAAGGTTCCATGTAATAAATTATTTCACCACAGCCCTTTTAAAGAACTGCGGATCATCAGACTTTACTTCCAAACAAAAAATGAAAAGAAAATTTGCACATTTTTGACGGGCCGTATTAAACATATGTAAATTAACGAAGTGAGGAAGTGAGGGGGGAGAGAGAGAGAAGACATGAGTGAGTTAGCAGATATTGACATGGTGCCTAAATATAATATAATATAATATATATATATAGTATATTTAGGGACCATCTATGCGTAAAAACTAGATTAAAAAACACTGACAAAGACTGTTTCATTTTTTATTGACTTTTCCAGTTCCGAATAATGTCTTGACACTTTTGAGTACAATACTCAACACCCCCACCATTTTTTTTAATGAAATTTGTTTATATATATATATATATATATATATATATATATATATATATATATATATATATATCTTTGAAAGATAACAATTCTAAGGCGAGCAATGCGAAATTCAGAGTAACGACATGATAAGTTAACAGTTTATTTTAGTATATAAAATCGTGAAATATATATATATCGTCGAATACGATATATATATATATATATATATATATATATATATATCCTACTAATCCAATCGTTAAATACGATATATATATATATATATATATATATATATATATATATATATATATAGATATAGATATGATTATTCGTTGTACCATTTCGAAACTCACCATATTTCTCTGCCTATCCTGATGATGACTTAAAGAATTCAAAAGCTTCGACCATATTTCTTCCGAAATGAACATTGGCCAATTTCTAAAGGAATTTCCTACTTATCTGAGAACGATTGTTAGTGGAAAAAATTGATTAATAAAATGAATCGATTGAAAAATATCTTTTGTCGTTAATATATAAAGTTATAAACCTAATCCATTTCCAATTCTGCCAATTCCATGACCAATTCCAAACACTACCATATTCTTTTCCAATTCCAACTTAATGTCAATATGATGTGGTAGTTGCTTCTCCGGAAATTCGGCAAACGGAGACGCTTTCCTTTATTCAAACACGAACGCGCACGCTTCGGTGATTGTCAAATGTCTCAAATAAATAGCAACACATATTTTACAAGTTTAAGGTACTCATTTTGACCTATACTCTGTCAAATCTGTTTTTTTACTAACACTGGTCAATAGCAACAACCTTTTCTTTTTAGATTTTCTCAACAGGAAAAACAAAACAAACTAATGAAAAAAAAAAAACGTAAGAAAGAGCTTTAAAATAGTAAGTCCACCCACCCGGATTTTCAATGCCCTACCGTTATTAATATTGTTATTGTTACAATAGCTTCTTTTTCCCTATAAAACAAGACTTTCGAGGCGGAGACCTGTCTCCACCCGTTCAAGCTATCACCAATCATCCAGTTCATAAGCCCTACTTAATTGTAAAAGGCGCTATGAAACAGCTATAATAGCGTTGTGTTCTGATCGGTAGGAGAAGGTAGGAATAATAAGATGTTGCATAGAAGCAGAGTATAGGATGGAAAAAAAAGGGGATTTCTGTCTATATTATTCACGAGGTCGTCTCATCCCCCAATACTTTTCCTTTCTCCCGCCACTCCTTCACACCCCGTAAAAACTATTCGGGAAGGGTTTACCTTCAGGTTACTGTTACTATTTAAAATGCTTTATAGATGGAGTGATCCAACGGAAGCACACATTTTGAATCCTCGGAAAGTCGGCTCATTGTGTCGTGCCAGACAATCTTAGTCATCATAAGCCATTTTGCACGTTTAAAAACCTACTATTCGTCCATCCGCTGAATATTACGGCCACTGCTATATATCTCAAGATTCTTGACAATGGTCCTGACCTGTCATTTAGGCTTCAGTCGCTTTAACTTCGTAACCTAGCTTCCCCGTATCTTTTCTATAAATATTTTCATGGCAATTTTATCCTCATGGATAAAGGCGTTGGTTAGATCCTGTGACAGGACCTAAAGAGTGTGAGTTCAATACTTGGTTAAGGCAGTGGAGAACTTGGAGAAGGGAATTAACAGGAGATAACTGACAACTGACATCCTTTAGACATGGCACGTGGAACTAGAAAAGTCTACTCCAGTGAGTGAAATAAAGAGTTCAGTTTGACATTCCAACCACCTGAAAAAGGCCGGAGCGTACAACAGTCGAAACGTTGTAAAAAATATGGCGACAGAGATGAGGACAATAGTCCGAATAATGTAAATAGTAAAATTTTTCTAATGTGCTTTCCACTCTGTTACCCCGACCCCATGAGTTTAAGAATAATACTAGATTGGCAACTAGGTTTCATTTTACTGACGAAATATCAAGACCTAACCGTAAGTTCTATACTGATAGTTTCTTCTGTCGCACTTCTCCCCTGTGGAACTTCCTTTCCTGTCAACTAAGATCTTTGAAAATCTAAATACAGCTCTAATCGCTTCTGTCCTCAAACCTATTCTTTTATTATCCTTTCTCCCACCTTCTAAAATTTTCTCATTTTATTTCACTCTCACTAAAACCTTGTGTCTTAGTGGCATTATCGCCTAGCTTGGGAGTGGTGGTGAACTGATCGAAAATGATTGCACAATATAAGACTGATCTTTAACACTACCGCTAAAAGAATAGTAATAGTTTTTATCAGTGGTGAAAAATATTATTTAATAGGGTTTAAATAAAACTATTAAAATATAATGTTATCTTAGTTTAAATGACGTTTTTAATAAGCAACCCGGGATATTCACCAGGTTTTTAGAATTTTCCGCTAAGAATTAATACACAAGTTGATTACATTTGTTATATTTGGGTCGTATAAAAAGAAAAAAAAACGATAAGTCATTGTAAGTAAATTATTGATGTGTTTTTTTTTACGGCATTAATTCTTGGTGTTCTATTTAAAGCCAGATGAAATTTTGGATCTGAAGAATAATATTTTTTCGCGACTGAATATTGCATTAAAGTTTAAAAAAAAAATACTAATGCTTTTCGCAGATGCAAGTCCTA
>OZ010610.1:6320423-6347923 GCA_963932145.1 Acanthosepion lycidas | reverse complement strand
GGAGGGAGGCACAGAAGAAGAAAGAGAATACGTTTCTAGCCAGATAAGGAGTCAAATATTTAAATGACAATGAATTTCAAAAGAACGGTAGCCACAGCTATTTTATAGATAGAGCGAGGCCCATAAAGTTAATATTATCATAAAAAAAATTACACATGAGTTGATTTATATTCGTAAAAGAGTGTGTATTTATTGACAGAGAGAGGTCAATTGTTTAGTGAATAAGGAGAGATTATGTTTTATTGGGTTGCTTAGAGCAGGTTGACACAGAGAGAGAAAAATCAACGGGCCAAGTCAGAAACTGCCGGGGAAAATTTGGCTGGGAATTCCGAAGATATACAGAACGGATGTGATGAAGGTAAGTAAATCAATGCCTCAATAAACAAGAAAAGAATAACTTTATGGATATGACACAAACAATACAAACAGAACAGCTGGAGAATGAGAAAATTGAAGGAAGCGGCGAACATTAATTTGTTAACCAGATGTGTAAGACAAGTCAGAATGCATTTCTGCACAGTTTGATATTTTGAAACTAGGAGAGGGAAAATTTGAGCGTATTTCTTTCTATAAATATAAACTCACCTAATTCGAATCCATTGCATTCACTTACGTGCTAATACCCTTGGGAAAAGTATGAATCCTCTTCTTCTCCCCACCCCAGGACAGACCGGGTTCTATAGTCTTAGATGGCAACTGGTCTACCGCAGAAAGAAATGGCAACCTACTGCGGGAAAAAATCTGTCTCGTGGTCAATATATCGAAAGATAGCTGATCGTCTAAGCGAGTATCACGCATGGCACATAATTGACTGTTGGTAAGCTCTTATTATACGTGATATGATCTCCGGTAAGATAGAATTATCCATTCTTCATTCATGTGCCGTGTCCATTCAGGACGTAGATAATCATAACTCTCCACAGCTTCCTATCCTTTATAGCTATGTTAGACTTTTACTATCTTTCTCGTTTTCTGTTCTGCCATCCATTTACACAAGATTGGTAGGTAGGTTGATCATTACTCTCCACTACTTCCTACCCTTTGTAGCGCTTATCAAAGCTGGTCTTTTTACGATCCTTTTCCCCATTCCCTGTTCTCTCATCCATTTACACAGGATTGTTAGGTAGGTTGATCATGACTCTCCACTATTTCCTATCCTTTCTAGCTCTTCACAATATTGGTCTTTTTACTATCCTTTTCCCATTCCTTGTTCTGTCATCCATTTACACAAGATTGTTAGGTAGGTTGGTTATGACTCTCCACTACTTCCTATCCTTTGTAGCTCTTGGCAAGTTGGTCCTTTTATTATCATCTTCACATTCCCTGTTCTGTCATCCATTTACGCAGAGCCGAGTTCGAATTCCAATCGAATTTATTAAATTCATTTTCGTGCTAATACCGTTGGGAAAGGCATGAATTCTCTTCTTCTCCCCACCATAGCTATGGATAAATAGCAGGAAAGACCGAGCTATAACCTTGGATGGCAACTGGTCTACCGCAGAAAGAAATTGCAACCTTCTGCGAGAAGAAAACCTGCCTCGTCAGTCATGTATCGAAAGATACATGATCGCCTACATTATCGCCTACGATACATGTCATCGCCTACGATGATCGAAGATCGCCTATGATACATGTATCACGCATGGCACATAACTGTAATACGCTGATTGCTGAGAATATCGTCTATGTGGCTCGCATTGCCGGGGATTGTTCATGCTGGTCAGTTTATTAGGCTTCATTTCTTTACTGTTTCCTTACAGATTGTACGCCTCCTGGAGAAGGATGGACGATGGATCGGCTGAAATGTTTCGGAAAACAATAAGAATGATACTGAAACGATTAACGACCCTTTATTCAGTACACAGACATTGCGATAATCTGGAGACAAAATAGAGAGTTTCTAAGAGCGCTGTAAACAAAAAGAGTGAGTGAGTGAATAAGTGAGCGAGCGAGTGAGTGAATGAGTGAGTGGTAGTGAGAGAGAGAGTATGAGAAAGGGAGTTAACATCAACTAGCAGAGAGGTGTACATAGACATTGCGATAATTTGGTCGCCGCCATTTAGACTTCTGGTAAGAAGGGGATTACTCGTGACCGGAAGTAGAGATGAAAAATACAACAGATGCCACAAAACAGTTCAACAGTTCGGAAAAAGTTTGGAAATAAAATCATCTGTTGATCCAGTTATACGTTTTAATCTTTTAATATTTGAAACTAGCCAATGTCGGACCACATAAAATGCCGGAAACCTATGTATGAATTCCTATATGAATATATGCCCGACTTGTCAGTTCATTCTATATAGTTATTGTTGTATTATGAAAGGACTTAAAATGGGGAAGAATACAATTAACGTTTTTAATTAATACTTGAGAGACGTCCGGGTAGTGTAATAGTTATTACCGTGGAAGATAGAATAGACGATCCGAGTTCAAATTCAGACTTAGTCTATTACGTAGACTTTTTGCACTATTGCTTCTCCCATCATCAAAGTAGACTGGACCCTCTAGCATTGGGTGGTAATTATACTAAAAGAAACACAATTCTAAACCACGGTGAAGCTAAGGGTAAAAACCGTTTTTCTTTACTATTCATTTCCTTAGCATTTCCCTATAAATCATTGCAATTCATGAATGGTAAAGAAAAGGAAGCCGTAAAGTGCGAGGGAAGATGCCCCTCCCCATATTTTCAAACATGGTTTTATTGCAACAATAACTTTAACTAGTAATAAAATAATAGTGATAATGGAGAGTGTATCAAACCATCATCATCATCATTATCATCATCACCATCCCCTTGACTTCTGTAATCGTAGCGGGGATCCGAACGCAGAAGCCATATTGAATCTCATCCACAACGGTCTATCAACGGCAGCCATCAGCAATTCTGGTATAGTGATACTTGTCCATTGTTTGTCATTGTCCAACCAGTTTTTGCATTAGCACCCCCTCCAATGCCCACCTTCAACAATGCCTTGCATGATGGTTTTGCACAGGCCTTGTAATATGTCCAAACCATGCCATTTTTCTCCGTTTGACAGTGGTGAGGAGAGGTTCCTGGTTGCCCACAAAAACTTTCAACCCTTTTCTGCATAAATTCATTGGCTTTATGTCGCCAATAGAAGATGCCAAAGAGTTTTCTCATGCATTTGTTCTCAAATGATTGGATCCTTCTCTCTCTTTCTGCCAACAGTGTCCACATTTCACATCCATATAGGAGAATGGAGACTACCAGAGATTTGTAGAGTATCGAACTACAATCTTTTAAAAAGGAACTATTATAAAGTAGAGTAAAATAAGTAATCGAATTCTCAATAACAACTCTATCGACCCAGAGTGTTCTATTAAAAATCAATAATAACTACTATTACTACTACTACTAAAATAATAATAATAATAACTGGTTCGATGTACTTCTCCAATGAAATATAATATGGAGTTTGCAATGATAATCTTTAATTAGGATTATTTTATTTTTATTTATTCAAGTAAAATCTTTTACCGCCGTTACGTGATCGCCTTCTGTCTTTTCTTTAACTATTTTCATGGCAATTGTTCCAATGGGCTCTTCTCCCTGGTACTACTAGATTGGAAACTAAGTATCATTGTTTTGCTGTTAAAAGAGATAGACCTAAACGTAAGTTTTATTTTAATAGTTTCTTCTCTTGCACTTCTTGACAGTGAAACTCTTCCAGTTCTTCAAAAATGTAAATGTAGTGTCAATCGACATCTTCTATTTTCTTGGATCCTGTTTTTTCATTGTCCTACATCATTAATAATATTTTCTTTTGCTGTCGGTAAAGTAGACGTTAGAAGTAATAGGAAACCCATTCCTAAACAGAAAACAAAGGATCTACTACTACTCCTGTTCAAAAGACCGAAGAGGAGTGTGAACCGGACGATAGGAAAACCTATCTACTCCTATAGGGAGAGGAAAAATAATAATTACTGAAGAAAATTTCAGATTTCAGGCGTAGACTTCAGAAGTATAGATTTGAAAGTACCGGAAACCCAACCCTAAACAGGAAAGAAGAGATGAACTTCTACTCCTATTCAAAAGACCGAGGAGGAGTATGAACCGGGCGATAGGAAACATATCTACTCCTATTGGAAAAGGAAAAATAACAATTACTGAAGAAAATCTTAAATTTTAGGCGTAGACTTCAGAAGTATAGAGTTGAAGGTACCGTAAACCCAATTCTAAACAGGAAACAGGGGGATGAAACTCTACTTCTGTTAAAAAATTTGGCGAAGAGTGCGAACCTGTCTACTCCTATTGACGGAGGAGAAAAAAAAAATGAATATTCTTCTGATATTTTCCTTTTTAAAATTTTGTGTATTTATTAGATTGATTCATGAATATTTTCCGTTTTTGTTTATTTGTATTCTTTCAAAAATAAAGTACAATTGCATTTTATTCAATTGTAAATCTTTCATTGAATTTGTTGACGTCCTCTCCTACGTTCACATTTAATGCTGCCTTTTTGTTTCTTAATTCTTTTTATTAAGTTTTTCTAATGTTTTTACAGTTTTCCTTTTGAAGAGTCCAAGAGATTGCAGGAACTGTCCGTAATGATTATTGTCCCAAGCGCTTTTGGCCAATTCATTAATCCTTTTCAAAGGACATTGGCATCAACAAAAATTGTTTTATATACCGTACATATGACCACTAATGGGTATGTCTTAATCCTCATAAATACGTTGGACACTATTGTATGCTAAGTAGCCCACCACTAGCAGTGGTTTACCTACTTCACGCCGCCGACGAGTATTGTATTTTGTTGATGTTATAAAGATTACCATATCATTTCCAACCTAAATTTTGGTTATTCCTCATTCAGTAACCCTTTCTAGGTTACAACACATTGCCTGCCCCAATTAGAAAAATTCTCGTGGATAACAGCACTATTCAAATTGTCGACAAGGCCTTAAGATTATTAGGGCTATTTATGTAAAGCAATTAAAGCCAAATGTAAACATTACCTTATTTAATAACGGTAGTAAGACGTCGTGTGTCGTTTAAAAGACAAACCTAACATGGGATAAGTCACGTTTTTCTAGCACAGTTTGGAATTAATATTACTTCTTCGCAAAACATCTTTGAAAATAAACATTGATAAACATATATTACAGACGCTTGAAAATAGATAATGAATTAGCCGAAAGCGCCTTTTTTTGTTCACAATAAAGGGAAATCTGCCAACACGAAGAGAAAAGAAAAAAATATTTAACTGGTTAATGTTATTCATTAGCGATCAAGTTTTAACGTGTTGGATATCGATATCTGAGAAGCAGACAAAAGAAATCGAAGATTAATAAAATGTCAGTCATAAAATAAGATTATTGTCGAAATATTACCCTCGGAAAAACACCTTTTTCTCTTTGTTTTCTATATAATTGAGAATATACTTTATTTAAAACTGTTATGAGCATTGACAATTTAATTGCATAGGAAGAAGCTTATTACAATCTTACACAACACAATTATAAAGGGGTTCCTGTGAAAACGATTTAATAATTATTTAAGATAGTTTGTTAATCATAAGCCTAAGGTAGTCATCCTAATAGAAATTAAAAACTTTAAGCATATTACTTCCTCCATTATATATATATATATATATATATATATATATATATATATATATATATATATATATATATATATGATTATTTATTCGAAAAATATGACATAAATATGTTATAAAATCACTACAAAAATAGCCATTTTGTTTCAACACTTCTGGCGTCTTATCAAGTGATTATCACTTGATAAGACACCAGAATTGTTGAAACAAAATGGCTATTTCTGTAGTGATTTTATAACATATTTATGTTATAATTTTCGACTAAATAATTATATTTGCTCTACTCTGTATTGAGCACTCTTTTACAAATAGTATTTGTTGGTTATTAGAATTTATTCCGTATACACCAATCCTATACCTGTATATATATATATATATATATATATATATATATATATATATATATATATATATATATATATATATATATATAGGTATAGGATTGGTGTATATATATATATATATATATATATATATATATAAATATGTAATGAAAAACAAACCACTTTAAGGTACCATTACGATAATTTATTTCACCTAAATCCTTTTTTAAGGATTCAGGATCATCAGGTAAAATTTCCAACAACGAATTGAGAGGAAAAATGGGATTAGAAATTGGTGGGTAGTGTAATTTTTGTAATTTAATAGAGGGGGTTGAGAGTGGTAGTTAAACAGACAATATAAAGTATAGGGAGGGGTTAATTTTATATCTCTCTTAAGTATGTTTTATATTGGAGTAGGAGGAGTGACAGAACCTTGACCTCTTTAGATGGTTAATAAAACGGAAATGAATTGTAGAAAATGTATACAAGTGAGTCTTATGGTAAAGAGAGAGATAGGGGGGAGGGGGAAAGAGAGATGGAGTTGTTATAATTTTGTTTTAACAAAATTATGTAAAAGATAGTTTACAATGTTTGATAGAAAATTCGATGTTTGAAAAAAAATTTTTTTTTTTTTTATTAACTTAAATCTTTAATTTTTTAAGTAAATAGTTTCAGGACTAAATATAACTATTATTGTAATAAACATATTTATCTAGGACATAAAGAAATATTTAAAATTTTAATAGTTTATTCACCCGACTAATTGTATTTCCACAATATAAAAAAAAAAAAAAAAAATATAACAATAACATCTATTTTAATATTTAAAATTAATTTATGAATGTAATTTATTTATTATATTGGTAAACTAAATTAAAGATTAGGTTTCATTATTTAATAGAATTTGAGGGTAATATTAATTTTCATTTATTCATATATGTCTCACAAATGTATTCATGTGAATCCCTACATACATACGATCATTAACAATTCCCCCCCCAAAAAAAAACCCATAGAAACACTTGAGATAATTTACACAAAAATTCATTTATCCTCGTACATAAACTATATATACATTTTACAATCTTTATCTATATTTTAATATTTGAAATATATATAGATTTTGGTTAAATTCCACAGTTAAAATTTAATTTTATCAATGTGATTTAGGAAGTGTTTCATTTTAAAGGAATTTAGCTAATATTATTACTATTATTAATAGTCAAAGAATGGTATATTTAAATTTAAATTATCAATTTAGAAATGAAACTCCCTTCAGAAGAAAACAAAATTTAAACTATAGAATATCACAAAAGAAGGACATTACAAATTAAGAAAATAAATTTAAAATGTCATTAGAAAGACCCAATATTTCATTTAAAATCAATTCATGCACGTACGCACATATATACATACACACACACACATGTATATATATATATATATATATATATATATATATACATATATACATACATACACACACACACATATATACATCCACATATATATATACACATATACATACATATACAATTCATATATCCATATACAAATCTATATATCAAAAAATTAATCCAACCATTTAATCATCCGTATATATATATACATATATAGAGAGACATACTCATATACACATACACACCCTTAAATACATATACATTCATATATATATATATATATATATATCCATAAAACAGCCAACCATTTAATAATAATGCAAGCTTAGCCTATCTATGGCAATGGTACTTTAGTTAATATCAAAAGTAGTTAATTTCAAAAGTACTTCTTTTGGAACCCCAAACACTTATCCATTCGCTTTCGAAAACTGCCCATAGACTCCTTCATTTCGACGGAAATTTTACCTTTGTTAAGAAAAGCCAAAAGTTGTAGGAAAACAAGTCTGAATTATAACCGGATAATGGGTGATGACCATTTTCCCCCAAAAAAGTTGCATGAAACGTGAATAATAGTTGTTAAATATCATGGTTAAACTGCCGACTGAGTAACGCCACAGAAGAGTATCTGTTCATGCTTGCGTTGAACAGTGAACTCACAAGTGCACCTTGGGTAATTTTCGAACATTTCTCCAGCGACATGTCTTATATCTATATCTATCTATATTTCTGAGATGAGCTATTATACCTTGTCTAAAATTAGACAGTCTTGTGACTTCAGAATTGGTTTATTGTTTTATCTCCAAGTGTTTGTCAAGTTATTATCGTTTGAAGATAATCAAAACTCGCACATGTACAATCTTTTATTTTTACATTATATACGCTGGATAGTTGTTTTTTCTGCTCCTTTTGCTAGGAAGGTCATTGGAATTATTTAATGTTATATATGACAGGTTTAATTTGAAACACTCTTTTTTAAAATTACCTATTTCAAATTGATTTTGAAGCACCCACAACAAAAGTTTAAGTCAAATTAACACAACCTTTTGCCATATTTGGCTTAGTTTTATGTCTCTGTCTCCAACTTTTAATAATGCAAACAAAAAATGACTGAGAATGTTTTTCTCCATTTTAGTGAAAGTTCCCAACTATCAAAACAATTTAAAGCTGCAAAATGTAAGAAAAATATTGGGAAGATATTTAAATGATATTCAATTCTTTTGATACGTTAAATTGATAATTACCCGCCGTTGACACCATATCCCGGCCGCTACATATCCGTTTTCGACATCACTTGTATTTATCAGAAAATCATGCATCCTGGGTATGACGATAAACTACAACCAGCATCAAAGCAGTCTGATTGGGAGATTGGAGGAGCGTGGAAAACATCTTTTAAATGCTTTTGTTCCTACGTCCACCCTGACCCGGGGTGGTAGCACCTGTTAGGATCCCAGCGTTGAGCAAATAGTTCATCCACTAAACTGGGGTCATAACACTAGGATAGTATTTGAAATAGATTTCGATAGTAAAAATACCAGCAATATATTTTTGAAAAAAATATTACCAGCAATGCATTAAAAAATATATTACCATCAATACATTTGTGAAAAAGAAAAAATATTACCAGCTATACATTTTTGAAAGGGAAAAAAAATTAAAATAATACATTTGAAAAAATATTGCCATCAATACATTTTTGAAGAAAAAAATATTACTAGCAATATATTTTTGATAAGGAAAAATATTTTACCAGCAATACATTTAAAAGAAAAATATTAATACATATTCTATTCATACGAACCTACCCTAAAAGTCTTGTCGGCATTAAAGTCGTGGTTGATATGCCGTAAAGCAATATAAACCAAACCAAATAAAACCAGAAAATCATAATCTAGACACTTATTCTTAACTTTTGGGGTACCGAATCCATTTTTGCTACTAAAAATCCTCCGGTCGAAGTTTAATTGGGTTAAATTCAAAATTTAATCTCTATTCGAGAATTTTAGCTTTTCTCTGCAGATTAGCGTTTCTAGACGGAAACATAAAAATTAGACATGTAAAAGGGTTGTTTTACTCTTCCGCCTAAAGTACAGATAATTTGAATACAGGATCATAATTAAACTGAACATTATTCAGGCGATTTATTTAACTAACAGACACCCTCTTGACTCTAATGCGCCACCATTTACAAATTTACATCAAAGTTGCACAACCAATTCTACATATATCTTGAAATTGGCTTGACATTTTCCATACTAGCAAGTTTTACCCAAATGGAACAGGCAAACTAGGTTCGAATTTCGGCTTGGAATGTTTATATTCACTTCACATTGATGCTAATTGGAAAGGCATGAACTCATTTCTGTGGGTTTTCAGGCACTTTATTTAATCGCCAGATATTTCGTAAAACCTTCCAGCCATGAGCATGCCACTATATATGACGCAATTGATACTAGGTGAGGAAGCATCTGAACAAATCCCTGCCCCATATATATTGTGTACACTATATGAATAATAGTCTGCGTACCTAACTAGCCAATAAAAGTTTAGCACAAGGCTATGAAAATAAACTTGAAAGCTGAACACGCTACGCTAAAAATGGTCTGTGAAACGAACTTTTGCAACTATAAATAATATCACAATAGTGAAGCCTGAAACTTAAGATCGAACTCGCTACACCGAATAAGGGTTTGGGAATCTAAATATGCCAACTATAAAGAAGCCATGTCAGTGAAACCCGCCAAAACTCCGCTAAAAATGATCTGTGAATTTAACTTTGCCGAATATAAAGAAAGCCATAGCAGTGCCAGCCGTAAATTAAAATCGAATAAGCTACACTAAAAATGGTTTGTGAATTTATCTTTGGTAACTAAAAAGAAGACCATATCAGTGAAGCCCAGAACGTAAGATTGAACACACTACGCTAAAAATGGTCTGTGGATCTTAATTTGCAACTATAATGAAGATCATAGCCGTGCTGTCCGCAAATTAAGATCGTAAACGGTACGCTAAAAATGTTCAGTGAATCGAACTTTGTCAACTACAAAGAAGGCCATGGCAGTGAAACTCGCTACTTAAGATAGAACACGCTACGCTGAAAATAGTCTGGGAATCTGACATTGTCAATTAAAAAAAAAAAAAAGGCCATAGCAGTGAAGCCCGTAACTTAACAGAGAACACGCAACACAGAAAATTGTCTGGAAATTTGACATTGTCAATTAAAAAAAAAAAAAAGGCGATAGCAGTGAAGCCCGCAACTTAACAGAGAACACGCAACACAGAAAATTGTCTGGAAATTTGACATTGTCAACGATAAAGAAATTCATAGCAGTGAAACCCGCAACATAAGATCGAACACATTACATTACCATGGCCAGTGAACTTAACTTTACCAATTATAAACTAGCCTCTAGCAGAGAAAAATGGTCTGTGAATCAAACTTTACCAAGAATAAAGAATGCAATAGCAGAAAAGCCCGCAAGTTAACATCGAACACATTACTTTAAAAATGGTATGTGAATCTAAATTTGCCAACTATGAGAAGGCCGTAGCAGTGAAGGCCACAATTTAAGATCGAACACACTGCATTAAGAATGGTCTCTGAATCTAAATTCACTATAAAGAAGGCCATAGCAGTGCCACCCACAACTGAAAATCGAACACTCTACGCTTAAAATGATCTGTGAATTTGACTTTGCCAACTATAAAGAATGCAATAGCAGGGAAGTCTGCAACTTAAGATCAAACACACTACACGAATAATAATGGTCTGTGAGAATATTAGAAAAATACAGAACTTATACTGGAAGAAAATCACCTACGTGTAAATAGGAAAGGAAATCAGTAAATACACAAGAGAGGGAAAGAGAGAGAGGGAGAGAGAGAGGGAGAGAGAGAGAGAGAGAGAGAACAAGGGAATCAACGTAAGAGCAGAATGTATTTTTTCACCAGACATTAAAATTTTACATTGGCGCTATACTGAGAGAATTAGAAGTCCTGCCAAGATTCATTATTGGCGGTCACAATCTTAACGTCATTAGATATGCAAATGACACAGTGTTGATAGCAGACACAAAAGGGAAACGATAGGAAGTCCTACATATAGTCAAGGAAAGCTAGAAGAAAGGACTAAACACCAATTGCAAGAATAGAGGAAATGGGCTCATCTGCAAGAAGAACAAACCCAAGATGCAAGTTTCAAACTGGAGATGTCAACATCTAGCAGGTGCAGAAGTTTAAATATCAGCGAAATGTTTTAACATGCGACAGAATCATCCCAAAAGGTAAGCAAGGTGCTGATAAACAACAACAACAAAGAAAAATCGTTAGAAACAAAGAAAATAGTACACTATTTACATTATTCAGACTATTGTCCACATCTTTGTCACCATATTTATTACAACGTTTCGCCCGTTGTACGCTCCGGCCTTCTTCAGGTGGTTGGAATGTCGAACTGAACCCACCGGCCTTCTTCAGGTGGTTGGAATGTCGAACTGAACCCTTTATTTCGCTTACTGGGGTCGACTGTTCTAGTTCCACGTGCCATGTCTAATGGATGTCAGTTATCAGTTATCTCCTGTTAATTCCCCTCTCCAAGTTCTCCACTGCCTTAACCGAGTACTGAACTCACATTCTTTGGGTCCTGCCACTGGATCTAACTGACGCCTTTATCCAATGAGCTATGTGTCCGTGTAATACATATGGCAACAAAGATGAGGACAATAGTCCGAATAATGTAAATAGTATACCTCATCTCAGAAATTTAGACAGATAAAGAAAATAGTTTTATGTAATATCGGTCCTCCTATATGACAGTGAATGCCTGATAATTTTCTCAATGAAGAAAAGTCTTCAGGAAAGATAAATGTGATTCTACAGAAGGATGCTGAGTATACGGTGGGGTAAAGGATAGCGGCTCGGAAATCGGAAAGCCGAGTTCGAATTCCAGTCAAATCCATTACATTCACTTACGTGCTAATACACTTGGGAAAGGTATGAACCCTCTTCTCCTCCCACCAGCTATGGGTAAATCGCCGGACGGACAAGGTTCTTAGATGGCAACTGATCTACCGCAAAAAGAAATGGCAACCTACTACGGGGAAAAATCTGCCTCGTCAGTCATGGCACATAACTGTCTGAGTAACGTGGAAGCTTTAAGGAAAATGAAAAAAAGGACATTTATATGTATTATCAGAAAGAGATAGTTGTTACTTCTAGGGCACATTAAATGAGAACAGAGGGCTTGGAAAATTTGATACGCACGAGTCATAGTGAAGGCAATCGAGACAGAGAAAAGTGGGGCATAACCAGCTTAACATGATTTTGTAAATGTTTGGCAGAGCAGAGATTAAGAGAGATTAGAAAAAAAACTTTATTACGAGATACAAAGGAAAGGAAGTTATGGAGAGCCATGATCGTCCACGTTCTGAAAGGACAGGCATGTAGAAGAAGAAGAGTATAACTTTCCCAACTGTAAAGAATTTTAACAGTTTGACACAAGGCCATTGCAAGAGAGCACATAAATGAAGATCAAATACACTACAGGAATAATGATCTGTGAGGCAAAGGGCTACATGATATTGAGCAAACTCAGGAATGGTCTGTAAGGCTTGTTAAAGATTAATTATATTCTGGCACATGGCCAAAGTGACTGAACGCGAAAGTTAATATTGTTTATAATTCTTTCTTTATTAGAATTCCTCTTTTAATAAGTGAAATCAATTCTTCTGGAATAAATTAGAGTCCCCCTTGATGGAGTTGCAGAAACTATTAAGCAGGTGATTTACTACTCGAGTTTTGAGTATTTTGTGTCTGGTATCGGCCGACCTCAGCTTTTGAGCGTTTGTTTCTAAATTTCAAAGGTCAACCCGCAAGCTCCAGTTTACGGCTGTCAGCAGCAAAAATTGCGCATACCGTGTCTTATTACCAAGTGCATTGTGTTTCCATAAGTCAATCGATTCTTCAGGTGGTAGATGGTGCACAAATTTTTAGACGAAATCAATAATAAATTTCGTTGTCTTTGCGTATCGCATTTCATATCAGTGACTTTATTATTTTCATTTGGGGATGAATGCGCAAACTATTATTTATTTAATAATTCGTATTGAAAAAAAACTCACACAATCGCATGGTCGTATATATATATATATATATGTGTGTGTGTGTGTGTGTGTGTGTGTGTACTATCTTCTTTATTTTCTCAATTCAGTACCTTTCATGCTATAATGATATCGATAGTGTTTATAAATTATAAAAAACAATATTATCAAAATTATACAATAATGCTTACTCAAATATACACTATAAGCCAAAAGTTTGGTGTCATCATCTGGATTTCGAATAATCGCCTAAAAATTGAAAATTGAAAGGTGGCTTGCTTTTTTAAAAACTTCGGGCCAGGGGATCTTTTCCTTTCTAAAGTGTTTTTTTTCATATCTTCAATAATAATAGTGACCAAAAAAAAAAAAAAAGACTTACCTAATAATTGATATTGTTTGCCCAGCGAACTGCAACATAGCAACCAAGGAATTTGAAAAATTATCGAAGTATAAAGACTTGAAAATCGAAATAGAAAAAATGTGAAAAATGAAAACATGAATAGTACCAGTCATAGTAGGTGCGCTTGGAATGATAGAAAAAGAAACAAAACAACATATTGATAAATTCCTGGAAATTCCAGCTTAAAAGAAATACAAAAAATTGTCTTGATAAGTACATCCCACACACTAAGAAATTTATCCGTGTAGCGCTAGTGATGTTATCGGAATTAGAAAAACAAATCATGAAATGTTACCATAACAACAAACCACTCCCTGTCTCAGGTCTTCCCACAGATTTGGTACATAGTGTGACCATAGCAGAAATCGAAATATAATAATAATAATAATAATAATAATAATAATAATAATAATAATAATAACAAAATTAACCCATTACTGTATAAAATTTCCTTGAAATTTTAAATGTTTTTCTCTAAATTACCTTGTTGACTTAAGGTAACTTAGAACTAGCGGACTTTTTATCTTTTAGGTAACTCCCTCCCTAAAAATTTGGACGGCATGCACTAATAGGTTAAATAGTTTCAGCATCCTAGATTTGTAGAAATTTATTAATCCTAAAAAGGTATGAAAATTATTAATTATTACATCCAGATAGTGATCCCAAACTTTTAGTCTGTAGTGTACAGGATGGTCCGAAAGTTTTGTCACCAATACGTAATATGATTTTCTATTTCAGATGGGTGACTCGAAAATGATGTTCGTACAGACCTTCTCGGTGAGTGACAGCGTCAATGAAAGTGAATAAACTGAGTCTAGTACATATGTTTTGTATTACTGAATTTCTTGTTCTTCTATTGTTCTCATAAATTTTTGGTAGGAGGTGACAAGACTTTCGGGCCACTCTAATGATGCTATTTTATATATATATATATATATATATATATATATATATATATATATATACTGAACAATAAAAAATATTAAAAAATTAAAATCTTCAGACACCCTGGGTTGTAGATTAATATTCTTTCGTTTTTTTTTTATTATTATTTCATTTAGATTCCTCGACTCGTTTCGGCCAAAATGGCCAACATCAGGAGAAGAAATATTTCTGCTTGCTGGTAGCAGTAAAATACAGAAATGAATGTCTTGATGGAGAAATGAACTTTTGTCTGTAGTTTTCATTTTTTCTTTTATTTTTTATCTTTTTAACATGAATCTTTTAACATTCCTTGTGTTGGTCAGTCTCTTTTAAGTTGTTATTTGAGATAAGAGCTGGATGGATCTATCCTTCTCTGAATTCCCTCGGTCAGTTTGACAGTTTTATTGGTCCAGGAGGGGGGATGTGTCTCTGTTTAGTGTTTGTGTGTGTGTGTGTTATTTGGTTCTTAGGGAGTAAGTGAGTATATGTGTAAGCGTGTGTATTGCTGTGGGTGTGTGTTATTATTTGACTCATTAGGGAGCGAGTGAGTATGAAGTGTGTAAGTGTGTATATTCGTGTTGATGTGTGTATAAGTGTGAGGCCTCAACACCTCCGTAAGCATGTCTGTCATGTGTGGGTGAGAAATGTGGGTAGGTTTTGATTCGTAGGGTTATATATTAGTACTATCTATATTGTTAAATTTATGGTTTACCCGGCTGGATATTGTGTTTTTAGACGTTGTATCCACTTATTTTCATGGAACTCTAAAATCTTTTTAATGTTATCTGCTCTGAACTTTTCTATTCTCTCAATTATAGCGAATTTATATATATATATATATATATATATATATATATATATATATAAATTGTTTAAACGTTATTTTTGAATAGACACTCATATTTGAATAGATGCTCTGTTTATATTTATTTATTAAACAGTACATTTATTTGTTTCCATCTATAGGCATTAATATTTCTTGAACAAGATTTTTCAAAATATTCATGCCTATAGATGGAAACAAATAAATATACTGTTTAATAAATAAATAAAAACAGATCATCTACTCAAATATAAGTATCCATTAAAAAATAGCTGTTTGCCAAATAAATTACAAATATATCGGATTAATGAATGAAAGATACATTACTATATATATATATATATATATATATATATATATATATATATATATATATATATATATAGTGTGTGTGTCCATAAAGTTCGTTTACACCTTACAAAATTATAACTTTATTTGTATTTACGATATAAATAATTTGTAAAAAAGATTAGAAAGAAGTAAATCTATATATTTTTAAGGTTTTATTGAAATTTTATTTAAGTTTCCACATGTCCTCCATCATTAGCAATACAAAGGGTAATACGATTTTGCAATTCACGAAAAAAAAAATTACCAACTAATTTACAGTAATGCCTGAAATCACATTAGTTATTTTAGCTATACTTAAAACTAGGTACATTAAACTTTATAACATTTTTTACAGATTATTTCTATCGCTAATACAATTTTTTTTAAATGCACACGACCTTTATGGACACGCTGTATATATATATATATATATATATATATATATATATATATATATATATATATACTTTACAATTGGAATTAAGATACCTCTAGTGAAATACCTTTTGTGAGTCAGTCTATGTTGTGTTAATAGGACTCGCCTGGATTATACCAACGGATTACTTATATATATATATATATATATATATATATATATACATATATATATATATATATATATATATATATATATATATATATATATATGTGTGTGTGTGTGTGTGTGTGTGTGTGTGTGTGTGTGACCCTTCAGGATGTTGGCAGTCATGGGTTTCCACAATTCCCTGTCATTCGTATCCTTTAATAAATTTTGTCTTTTTGTTATTTATCCTAAACCTTGTTCCACCCTCCATTAACTTAAGCTCGCTATTTTATGCGTTGTTTTCCTCTGTCCATCTTGCCTTCAGTCTGTCCTGTGAGTGTCAAATTTTTCAAGAACTCTTTCCTCATTATGTTCTCTAGAAATTTCCACTGCCTCTTTCTGATGAAAACAGCCAACTTGGAGCAATATTACTTGGGTCCTCTTCGAAGAACTCCCTTTGTGATCTCGCACACTTATTCCAGTGCCAATTCAAATTTAAAAGTAAAGTCTGTCAGTAATGTCTTCTTTCGGAATCAACATAAGTTTCATCACGTTCTATTTAATCTCGTCTTTCAGTGGGGATTTTAGTTTTGGGAAACCTAGAAAACGCATAAACAAATCTAAATTGTAGTAGTGGAGTTAAATGATTTTTAGCCCTGCGTAAGACTTGAAGAATGAATGCAATGATAACACTACCGATTGAGTAACACCATGAGAGAGTGTCTTTTCATGCATACGCGCTATGTCCAGTCTCATTACACCATGTAGTTCTAGATATATAAAAATGACTGGATAATTTACAAGCAATCCTTTGTTTACATAGTATAGCTTCTTAACGAAGGAAGTGTAGTGTGATGTAAGTGTTACAAAAAATATAATTTCAGTTGAGCATGCCTATATTCACCAGTCATGAACTCACTTCTCCTTAAGTTTTGTTTTATTGTCTGATAACTTCGGAATATCCTTTGTAATCACCATTAAACAACTCTTTCCGAATCCTCTGCACTGTCCTCAGATTGACGCCTAAACACTCTGAAATGTACGTATTGGATCGGCGCGGATTCCATGCATGTTGTTTCCAAATTTTGTGCGTCGTCATGCTCTTTATCTCACAGACGGTGGCCAACTGACCCTACTATACTGTGCAGTTGTCAAAATCAAAAACAAACCGCGCGCATGCGTGAAATTAAAAATAAAATACATTGATATATACATACATACCATATCTTGTACACGCAAGCATATATACATTTCTAATGACAAACACGCGCGCACATAAACTTACATAGACATACGAAGGCATGCAAAGATATATATATATATATATATATATATATATATATATATATATATATATGGTGTGGTCGGATGTGAGCCTGCAAGACCACACCACACTGCACAAAACACCATGCACTATACCTGGAGAGAACACTCCAGCTTCGCCTTTGGCGTCGACACAACACGGAGATTGTCAGTTACCGGTTATAAGCTACCACACGATTGGCGTAGAGCGCTGCGTCAGGGGTCGTTCTCGTCGGTGGGAGAGATTTTCTGATTTCATTGGCAGATACCGCCCGCCTCAAGCTTCATTGGGTGCGTAAGGGTTAAGAGATATCCGCACCAGGCAATAACAAGAATTTACAAAAGAAATCAGCTCTAAAACTGGGCTGTTGAGACATCCGGTCTATGCTGATTGGCCTCTCTAAATACTCCCAGGACGTCAGCAGCTCCATGAAAACTGCCATCATCAACGCAAGCTCAAAAGGCTTCATATGGACATCGCCACTCTACAGGAAACACGTCTGGTTGACTCTGGATCACTGAAGAAGGACTACACATTCCTCTTGTAGGGGAAGACCTCCGACGAACCACGCCAACACGGAGAGGGCTTCGCAGTGAGGAACAGCCTGCTGAATACGATTTGAACCAGACAGCAAGGGCTCCGAGAAACCCCTTATTCTCCGCCTCAACAACTCCATAGGCCCTGTCACCCTCGTCAGTGTGTATGCCCCGACATTATACACCGCACCGGACACCAAGGACGGATTTTAGGACAAGCTGGAAACCACCATCAGCAGTATCCCCAGAAAGGAACAACTTGTTCTGCTGCTCATGACTCTTAGCATTCGTGCCTTGGACAGTTTGGTGCCGGCAGGATGAACGACAAAGGCCAGAGACTGCTCGAGCTAGGCACTTACTACAACTTGTGCATAGCCAACTTCTTCAGGACCAAGCCTCAACACAAGGTCTTCTGGAGATATGCACACTCAAAGCATTGGCAACAGCTGGATCTCATACTGGTCAGACGAGCCGCCATTAAGAACGTCCTTCACACATGTTCTTACAACAGCGCGGACTGTGATACAGACCACCTATTGGTGTGCTGCAAGATCAAGCTCCATCCCTAGAGGTTCCATCACGGCAAGAAGCAGGAGAATTCTCGCATTGATGTCAGCAAGATGAGCCAGCCAGATCTTGTGCAACAGTTTGTTAAGAGGTTTGAGAATGAGCGTCAACCTCGCGGACCAGAGACTCTGTCACGGAGAAGTGGGCGACCTTGCGGGTCACCATGCTCCGCACTGCATTGGCCACCTTTGAGAGAAAGACCTCAGTCATATGACTAGTTTGAGGAAAAGTCCGCCGAGATGGCTCCTGTCATTGTAGCCAAGCGCGCCGCTCTTGCAGAATACAAGTGGTTACCCAGCAAGAGAAACCTGCAGATCCTCCGAGCTGCCAGGAACAAAGCTCCTCAAACTGCCAGACGCTGCGCCAACGAGTACTGGACAGAACTTAGCGAAACCATCCAAACAGTAGCAATTAAAAGGGACTTAAGAGGGATGTACGATGGTATCAAAACGGCAATGGGACACGACAGCTTCTCTCAAATTCACCATTGGAGAGGTAGACAAGGAGCAACAGATGGAGAGAAGGGTGGAACACTATTCCGACTTCTACTTCAGGCAGAATGTTGTGACGACCGTAGCCCCTGAATCGTTTGAGTGCCTGCCAGTTATGGAGGGCCTCGATACCGAACCGAACATAGAGGAGCTTAGCAAGGCCATTGACAGTTTGGCATCAGGGAAGGCCCTGGAAGTAACGGGATGCCCACTGACCTGATCGGGCACTCAAGGCTGCCCTACTGCACCCATTGCATGAAATTCTCTACCAGTGCTGGAAAGAAGTGGCCTTACCTCAGGATATGAGAGATGCCAAGATCATCACCCTCTACAAGAACAAGGATGATCGAAACGACTACTACATCTACAGAGGTAGTGGGCAAATTCTTCGCTCGGGTCACCTTGGTCCGCTTGCAGAAACTCGCCGAAGGTGTCTAACCAGAGTCGAAGTGCGGTTTCCGAGCTGAAAGATCAACGGTAGACATAGTCTTCTCCCTTCGTCAGCTCCAGAAGAAGTGCAGAGAATGGCAGATGCCCCTGTACATCGCTTTTATTGATCTCACCAAGGTCTTCGATCTCGTCAGTAGAGAAGGCCTCTTCAGAATCCTGTCCCAGATTGGCTACCAACCCAAGCTACAAACTTGATTGAGTCATTCCACAGTGACATGCGGGGGACTGTGCCGTTCAATGGCAACACCTTTTATTATAAGAGATTATAATAAAAAAATATTTTGAAATCGGTACACAAAAGTTTTCATGTTTCAATACTAGGATTTCATTTCGCCCCAAGCAAGACAGGAGTGCTACTAGCACGAAGGAGGTTACAGACAGTGAAAGTGAGAGAAAAGACTGGGTATTGGGCGCAGGATTGAAGAAAGGAAAAAAGGACAGGGCGCAAGGCAACAGGAATTCTTTGAAGCAAGTTTTATTAAATCAACATATCACACACACACACACACACACACACACACACGCACTCTCTCTCTCTCTCTCCCCCCATATATACATATATATATATACATATATATATATATATATATATATATATATATATATATATATATATATATATATATATATTGAAAAATACGACGATACCATATGCAATAGCAATTACACACCGTGTATTTTTAGTAGTATGACAAAATAATCATTGAGAACGTCTAAACGCTCAGAACCAAATGAATTTTGAACCATTTCTACATTTATTAAGTCCCAAACTGAAGTAACACAAAATCATTAACATTGTTGATTTATTTAAGATTGAATGATCGATTTATACATGTCTCGTTAACCTTGTAGTTATTTTCAATTTTTTCTACTTGGATTATTCACCTGTATTGTGTATGCCATTATTGTACATAATTAGTTTAGAATAAAATTTGTATTTTATATAAATGCTACCTTATGAAAATTGAGATGTAGTAGAGTGAGGGGGCTGTATCATAGTTTTCATTAGCTAATAATGGCTAGCTGTAATGGTGCTGAAATATGAGAAATCACAAGCATTTATATCTTAAATAATTTAACAAATATCATTAATAAAGAAAGATATAGGTTTATATAGAGATGATTGTCTAATAATTATAAGAAGTTATAAGAGTAGAAAAGTAGAAAATATAATAAAACAATAGAAACATTTAACAAATTAGAAATTAAAATAGACACAAAATCTAACCTAAATCTAGTAAAATTTCTAGACATAATATTTAATCCAAATAATACATATAAACCATATAGGAAAGCAAATCATATATATATATATATATATATATATATATATATATATAAGTGAACATTGAAGTCAAGACTCAGAGGCGACAGACTGTTTCATATTAGACGCCATAATCAGGCCTAATGATTGCGTCTAGCATCAAACAGTTCGTCGCCTCTGAGTGTTGACTTCAATGTTCACTTTTATATTTACATACGCTCTATCCCTGATATTGAGCACTTTATTAAATAAATATAACACACCTTAAAACTATATATATATATATATATATATATATATATATATATATATATATATATATATGCTCAGGTACATTTGTGTTTGCTCAACACACACAGAACCCACCTATGGTTTATACTGCATATATATATATATATATATATATATATATATATATATATATATATATATATATATATGGTGTTTTCCAGTTTTTGAAACAAAATGATCAGGCACAAATCAAGGACCACAAATGATAGCGTAATGGAAATTAAATCTATTGAAAGGCAAAGGAATAACATTTTAGGATCTGCAACCATTTAGCCCCAAACATGAAGCAAAAATATCAAGAGAAGCTCTAGAGTACAGATGTTCGCCGTTCAGTTGAAGGCCCTGTTAAAAGCGGCCTGCAAAGTTGTTGATGCTGTTTCCTCTGGCGACGAACTCGTTGTTCTACGATCTTCGCAAGTTCTCAACTTGAGAACCTGGCTCCTGTTTAGAAATGTGTTGAAATTGAACTTCCTTCTGTATTTTGCTTGAACAATCTTGAAATATGTCTTCACACAAAAGAACTTCTGCTTCATCGTGCAAGACATGATTTCGCTATATTTTTTTGAATAGATCAAAATTTAACTATTTCTTGGCAATAATCTGAAAAGAGAAAGCGAATAAAGTCAACAGGGGAGATCTGAAAAGACGCTGTTTTGTTTAAACAATTGTGAAACTCCCTATATATGTCCCAGAAATTCAGGGAGAAATTTTATTTTATTTTTTTCTCATTTCCTTTCCGTTATAGTTTTCCTAATTAAACCGTTTTTTTATTTTTTCACTTGATGTAACAAAATAAAGAAAAAAAAAATTGAAAAAGGCAATTTGGGGTTTTGCATAACAGCTGAGAACACTATCTGTTATTCCGCTCGTCAAAATAATGCTTCAAACAGATGGATTGCGAATACTGCCTTTTCAAAGGACGAATATATTATTAAGTATTATTAAGTATTTCATACGTATTTTAAATATTTTATATACATACCAGATAGAGTATATTTGGAATCAGTAGAAACAGAGCGAGCAATAAAGGGTATTTCTAAGTGTAGCTTAGATGTGGCCTAAGACTGAAAGCATGGAACACTCAGTGAGGATGCTTTCACTGGGTCCAAGTATACGATACCCGGAATAGAGATTGAACTCACAACCAAAGATTTAATCCACTAGGCAGAGCGAGCAATAAATGAGCCGTACTAAAACTAAACGAGATATTCCGAGACATGGGCAGTGAAACGAAAACATTCACTTCAGAATTCCTTGAAGTTACCTAGACCAATATATCCCTGATGAAAGCCGGAAGGCACAACGGTCGAAACATTGTGATAAAAACAACAAGGATGAGGACAATAGTCCGAATGTAAATAGTGTAAATTTTTAACTTTTCTTTACAGTGTGGTTTGTGTAGTAGTTTCATATTGTCTAATAATATTTTCTTATGTTAAGTCGTATCGTGGGTCAAAAACCAGAAAAAAAAACATGTCTGTGTTTGGTCGAAAGTATGTTAAGTACCCTATTTTGTTCTTCATTATTCTATGCATACCGGACGCTGGAGAAAATCATCGGCTTCTTGTACCACTCCCAGAATATACATGTCCCCATGGTCTATCTTTACAAGAGTCAGATTAGACAAAAAAGAGATTATTAATGAAATATCTGGGCTAGAGCTGCCCAGGCCTCTCTTTGCAGCTTTGAAGCGGCCCTGTGGACGATAAATTATTTCCCACCCTGCAACTCGTTTCACAGAGACGAAACTAAAAGTCGCAAGCCTCTCTATTGTTATTTTCATGGGAAATGTAATGGCGCGCTACATTCTTTACTTCCATCAGCCCAGACATTTACAAATAAAACCTAGGCAAGTTGTATTTATGGATAGCGGCTCGGATTGTGGAATTGGAGAGCCGTGTTCGAATTCCAGTCAAGTCCATTACATTCACTTACGTGCTAACACTCTTGTGAAAGGTATGAATCCTCTACTTCTCCCTCCCCTCAGCTATGGATTCTATAGACTTACAGACAGACCGGATTCTATAGCCTTGGATGGCAACTGGTTTATCGAAGAAAGAAGAAAAAAAAAACTAGACGAGATATTCCGAGACATGGGCAGTGGAACGAGAACAATCTACCACCGTAGATTAAATAAAGTATTCACTTAAGAATTCATGCGGGAAAAATCTGCCTCGTCAGTCATGTATCGAAAGATACATGATCACCTAAGCGTGTATCATGCATGGCACATAACTGGTGCCATGTACACAGGATCGAATCGTCTACATTCCTTTCATATTTTATCGGAAATTCTATTCAAATATTTCTTACCAAGAATCGATGCTTCGTGAAACAAACTCACGCGATAATGCCATTGATCACTACAATCTTAAGCTCTTCAGCCGTTATCTGTCCTACATATCATCCTAAACAACAATTCTTATGTTCATAAATCTCTATTCAGCAAACCTTTACCTTGAGTAGCTATTAGGTGAAAAATAGTGTTAAAAGGATTTTAAGAGAGTCACATTTATGGGGTACTGTTTTGGTATTGTGCAAACACGTAACTATCTTCGCCACCAAACTGTTGTTAGTAGCTACATCAAATTTATTAGTTATCAGCTCTAATCACAATAAAATTTGAATAAATAATTAAAAATGTTTTGACACAGTTCATGAAGCTGCCGTTATAAATTTTCAATTCGTACGATATGCTAACTGCACATTTTGTTTTCGACAGCGGTCTCCAATTGTTTGATATATTTTAGCTTCGTTAAACATTGACTGAAATTTGAAACCAACACTTTATTTTCGTCTTTCTCCTTTTTTTTTTTTTTGTCACTTTTCAGTAAGTCTTCTTGATGAGACCTGTTTGTTTCATTTATTATGACTAAAATGAATAAATAAAAATAAAAGTATTGAGCTTTGCCTGGTAGCTGAGAAAGCTGCGGATTCCACCACCCCTCGGAACAAGGGCAGAAACAAAAGTCAAAGACTGACTTACGAACCACGATCACGATTCAGTAATACTGGTAAGATACAAGATTAAAAAAATTACCAAAACATTTTTCCTTGTGCCATATTATGTTAAGATTACTCAATACCAATAAAGGAAATCTTAAGAACTGGCTGGCTGGCAATCAATCAATCTATCTATCTATCTATCTATCTATCTATCTATCTATCTATCTATCTATCTATCTCATTCTATTCATATCTATCTATCTATCTATCTCATTCTATTCATATCTATCTATCTATCTATCTATCTATCTATCTATCTATCTATCTATCTATCTCATTCTATTCATATCTATCTATCTATCTATCTATCTATCTATCTATCTCATTCTATTCATATCTATCTATCTATCTATCTCATTCTATTCGTATCTATCTATCTCATTCTATTCATATCTATCTATCTATCTATCTATCTATCTCATTCTATTCATATCTATCTATCTATCTATCTCATTCTATTCATATCTATCTATCTATCTATCTATCTATCTATCTATCTATCTATCTCATTCTATTCATATCTATCTATCTATCTATCTATCTATCTATCTCATTCTATTCATATCTATCTATCTATCTATCTATCTATCTCATTCTATTCGTATCTATCTATCTATCTCATTCTATTCATATCTATCTATCTATCTATCTATCTATCTCATTCTATTCATATCTATCTATCTATCTCATTCTATTCATATCTATCTATCTATCTATCTATCTATCTATCTATCTATCTTATTCTATTCATATCTATCTATCTATCTATCTATCTATCTATCTATCTATCTAAGTCTATTCATCTCTCTCTCTTTATATATATATATATATATATATAGTCTATTCATACCTATCTATATCTATCTTAGTCTATTCATATCCCTCTCTCTTTCTTTTTTCTCTCTATCTCAATCTATTAATATAAATCTATCTATCTATCTATCTATCTATCTATCTATCTATCTATCTATCTATCTATCTATCTATCTCAGTCTATTAATATCTCTCTCTATCTCTCTATCATAGTCTATTCATCTCTCTCCTATCTATCTCAGTCTATTCATATCTATCTATCTATCTATCTATCTATCTATCTATCTATCTATCTATCTATCTTAGTTTGTTCGTATGGATGTCCGTGCGTATGTTCATGTCGTGTAATGGATAGCGCTTCTGAATATGAAATCGGAGAGTCAAGTTCAAATTCCAATGGAATTACTTTTTCGAGTTACATTCAATTTAGCGCAAATACCCTTGGTTAAATAACAGGACGGACGAGGTTTTATAGCCTATATAGCCTAGGAGAAGAAAAACTCTGAATTCAAAACACTCCTGTACAATGTGGGACCGCGTCAGGCTAACTTGCACACCAACACTGTTACGGCTGTAGAACATACGGTGACCATACGACTCTCAGGGGTTACGGGACTCGTGATCGTGATTATTTAGCAACCAAAGTAGAAGGTAAACTCTGAATTCAAATCAACTTGGTGAGAGTTGGGCTCCGTCAGTATATGTTGCCACAGCTGCAATACATGTGGTGCTCATACAACCCTAAGCCTGAGTCATGATTGTAATCATTGAATGTACGCATATTGTTTTTTTTATCTTTCTTCATATCTATCTATCTATCTATCTATCTATCTATCTATCTATCTATCTATCTATCGTAGACTATTCATATCTATCTATCTATCTATCTATCTATCTACATTCGTATATATTTACGTGCGTGCGTATACATACTACAAAATGACTGCCTGTAAGCACTCAACAAAAGCTAGATGAAAGCAAAAATCTCTGCTCAACGTAGGCTTCGTGAGATGCAAGACACTATGTAATCTGCATACAGTAATAAGAGTAAAGACCTGTAAAACGTCATGAAGAAGACGTTTGACCCGAGAAACGCTTTTCAAATCAAAAGACGACACGAAGACCTTTACTGGCATGGTGGAAATCGGTAAGAAATCGAAAGAAGACTTTCCAAATTTGACCAACAGGAATAGCACTGTGGACGAAACTACTTTTAAACACGTTCAGCAAATCCCCATCTTGGAATCGATGAATGATCCAATACTAACATAGGAAATATTAAACCCTGGTAATCTATCTATCTATCTATCTATCTATCTATCTATCTATCTATCTATCTCAGTCTATTCATTTCTCTCTCCATCTATCTCTGGGGGCGAAACTGCTCTTAAGCACCTTCAGCAAATCCCTATCTTGGAATCTATGAATGATCCAATAGAAACAAAGGAAATATTAAACCCTAGTAATATATATATATATATATATATATATATATATATATATATATATATATATATATATCAGTCTCTTCATATCTCTGTATCTCAGTCTATTCATATCTCTCTATTTCAGTTTATTCATAACCCACTATCTCTTTTCTTATTTTCCTCTCTATTTATCCCAGTCTATTCATATCTATCTATCTATCTATCTATCTATCTATCTATCTATCTATCTCTGTGAACAAAACTACTTTTAACGACCTTCATAAAGACCCATCTTGGAATCTATGAATCATCTTCTAATCTTGGAGTTGTAGTGGAGCATGAGGAAGGCTGTTGGAAAGGATTCTATCTTTGCTAACTCCTTCGGTATGGTGGCGATCGTTGGCTAATATAATGCCTAGAATCACTCTGGACATCTAGAATTCTGGGAGTTGCTCTAAAGGAATAGAGATGCGATAACGTTATCATTGTACAAAAGCAGATGCATATGTAGCTGTCTGGGTATCATCGGGGTATACATTTACTTTCGGCAGCGTGTAAAATCCTAGGGGGTATTTTTCTCCCTCCACTGACATTGTGGATACGACAATGCCAGAATCACAGTGTGCCATTCAGCCTAATACTGGAATGATGGATGTAATTTGCAGCGTGAGTGAAGTCGTATGAACAAGAAGATCTGTTTCAAGTCTTCATACATCTAACCAACGTCTGCGACACTGGAAGTAGAGAACTTGTGTGGGAAATCTGGAGGCGTGTACGAACACTTCGCCATTTCGTAGATATCCAATCGTTAACAAAGAGATGTCGCTTAACATTTCTGTTTTACTTTCAGACCCCGTCAAGATCCAAAATTTTGTCAAGCAAGGTGATGTACATTGTTCTTCATTTAGTTTTCTGTTTTTTCATTCTTCATGCCTTTAAGAGCTGTGAG
>OZ010610.1:6282923-6315423 GCA_963932145.1 Acanthosepion lycidas | reverse complement strand
CATGAAATGACGCATTTTTGGTTGATGTTGATCCGGTCAACTAATAAAATAATCTCTATGGTATATATATATATATATATATATATATATATATATATATATATATATATATAAAATTTTGACTTATTCCTCACACTTTTTCTTTCCAGACAATTTTTCTTTCAATATATTGTTACTCATTAGCCAAATGAAAATGATGTAATGGAATAACCATTCACCTCCATGAATGAACACACTATAGGTAGTAAGTACCTATAAAGTCAACTGTCTACGAGAGAATCAAAGAGCTAGAGATACGACACAAGCACGTCCGACCTTCCAATTAGTGGCACTCACTACTAGATTGACCTGTGTGCATAACTGTACCGTATTTCATATTGTACTTGTTGTGTACAATAAACCTTTCTTCTAGTATCCACGTGGTGTTAAGTATTTGTTTCCCTTATCACGGAATATAACAGAAAATGATTACAATGAAACAATGTCGAATTATCTTATTGTATGACTACAAGCTTGGAAAAAGAACCATTTTTGCATCGAATCATTACATGCGATGAGAAATGGATACTCTTTGACAACAGTAAGATAGTAGATCAATAGTTAGATGCAAGTAAATCACCAAAACGATACCTAAAACTTCCAATGCACCCTAAAAACTTAATGGTTAATATGGTGGTATTTCAAAGGGGTTATTCATTATTCATTCTTGCCTCAAGGGAAAACTATAACAGCAACTTCGTACTGTAGAGAAATTGAGTGTATGCATGGAAAATTGAAAAAAAAAACATCTTAGACTTGTGAATAGAGATGGCCCGATTTTACTGCATGACAACGCACGGTCACACTCTTCTCAATCAACTGTCTAAGAGTTGTATAACCTGAATTATGAAATTTTGTCTCATCCTCCATATTCACCTGATATCTCTCCTACTGATTATTACTTATTTAAGCATTTTGAGCTTTTCATACGCAATAAAAGATTCCCCAATAAGCAATAGGTAATCGAAGCATTTGAACATCAAAGGATGAGAAGTTTTTAAAGATGTGATCAAGAGATTGAAAGTACCTCGGAGAACATTCATTCATCAACATGGTGCCTATTTCAACTAAATAAATTGGTTATTTAACATTTCAGAAGCATTTTATTCATTTTCTATAAAGTGCGTCATTTCATGTGTGACAAATATAATTGATTTCATCGAAAACAGCATGATTAGTCTATATATTAAATAGATTAGAATAAATGTTTATAAAGATTTATTGATGTCTTTTATTTTATGGTTAAGGCTTCTAGAATTTGGAAATGTTTTTCGAAACGTAGATAAAAAATTATAGTTGTTTTTTCACGAATCGTAAAAAAGGAAATGAGAAAATAAGAAAAATCAGAACCAAAGATACCTATATATATATATATGTATATATATATATATATATATATATATATATATATATATATATATATATATATATATATATATATATATATATAATAAATTTTGTATTTCACCAGTTAGCAAGATCTTTGTCCATAGCTGATATTCACGTAAACGTGCATGGCCCAATAAAACCGATCTTGTGTAGCGGAAAAAAGTGTATTATCAGTTGTCTACTTTACTGTATATCGATTTTTGAGTAATTCTAAGTCAGGTAATGAATGAATTCTGCTCTCGGAGATTTCAACCTAGCAGCAGTACTTTCCAATTTCCCCTAAAGAGAGTTAGTTTGGTGAACAGATAGATCAAACATTATACAGAGAAAATATAAGATCAATATTTGGCTAAAATCCAAGTGTCAGGATTCGGAATTATCCATCTACATTCATAGGATACTTCAATAGATACTTGACTTAGATGAAAAAAATGTTTAACATATCAAACATTTATTTTTTCAACATAATCTCCTCCTTTGTCAAAAGAAAAAAAACATTCTGTTCAAAATTCAGGTCATAACTGTTTTAGACTACAGATTTATTGATCCACATTCACATGCAGGTTCAAATTTATTGATCCACATTTACATGCAGGTTCAAATTTATGATCCACATTCACATGCAGGTTCAAATTTATTGATTCACATTTACATGCAGGTTCAAATTTATTGATCCACATTCACATGCAGGTTCAAATTTATTGATCCACATTTACATGCAGGTTCAAATTTATTGATCCACATTCACATGCAGGTTCAAATTTATTGATCCACATTCACATGCATGTTCAAATTTATTGATCCACATTCACATGCAGGTTCAAATTTATTGATCCACATTCACATGCAGGTTCAAATTTATTGATCCACATTCACATGCAGGTTTAAATGAAGGATTATCGGATATTTTCGAATGAAGGTAAATCATCAGAAAGTTGTGTAAAATTCTGGAAAAGATTAGAAAATAACTTTTCAAATATTTTCATCTGCGTGACGTATGATTTTCGGAATCGGCGCGTAATTAAGCACATCACTTTTAAATCGACTATTTCAATTATTTCAATTATTTTCGTATATAATGATGGTTTTGGCCTTTTAAATATATTTCAAATTCGAAAACTATATTAGTGAGGTATAATTATTTAGATTCTTAAAACAATAATATATATATATATATAGTAGTCTGCGAGGGACATAATTTAGCTCATGAAAATATATTTCAACTGTTGAGTGACAAGCTGGTTCTATAAACAAGAGCCACCTGCGTTAATGTAAAGTTCTTCAGTAAAATGAATAGTGCACTCCAGCTTATTGGCATTTGTTTACATTCGTAAAAACAATACACTCGCTTTACGTGCTTCACTTTGCTGAATGAAAATAGCTCATTGATAGAAGCTCTGACTGACACCAAATCGGTTCGGTTTCGATCATGGTTGGAGGCATTCAGATTTTTAGTCGCACATAGGAGCTGTGATACAGCGAAACAGTCCCGTCTGAGAATTTTTTATATATATATATATATCAAAAAATTAATAAACCAAAGAAATATTAAATAGGTGTAGGCATAAGAAATCCTAGTTATTGGAATTCGGCTTTTGTTAATTGGCACTTTTTTCTGATATTTTAGGTTTATGGCAATTTTTGTTTTTAATGTTGTTTTATCAATAAATACGTTCCGTGTCATTTTCTCTTTAGCCAGTTTTTGCTGAAGATCTATTCAGGTGAAACCTAGGTAGGTAGTTTCAAATGTTTCCATCGAATACCAATAGGTTTTGATATACTGGCAAATTCTGCCATCCGAGTTTTTTTTTTACCAACCGAGTATAATTATTAGTATAATATATAGACTGGGTTCTATAGCCTTTGATGGAAAGCGGTCTAGGAGAAGGAAAACTCTGAATTCAAGCTATGTGAATTTGCATGCAGGTCACTAGCAGAACTGAGGTTTTCACTGAGTGACTTTGTCGGATCCGCATATGTCGAAATCGACGAGAGAGTGTATATATATATATATATATATATATATATATATATATTAATCATTTCACACCGAGTAAGACAATAAAGCCACAAGAGGCACGGGTTATTGAGAGTGAGAGAATTTGAGAAAGAGAAAACATTATTAAAGAGAGAGAACAATAAAAGAACAGGAATTACGAAGACAGAATATAACGATTGACATTGCATTTACATCTTTGAAGATCAAACTTGATTGGAAAGCAAAACTTACGGTTACATCTCGCTAACTGTAAAATGATTAGGCTTAACTGCCAACCTAGTGACCATAGGGGAAAGATCACACGAACAATTACCATGAAAATATTTATAGAAAAATCACTCGGAAGCTATATTGCGGCGGTGGGAAAGGGACTGAAGCCGAGATGGCAGCTCAGGACTAATAACATTGCAGAGTTTCTTTTTTTTTTGTCAAGGATCTCTAAATACATAGCAGGAGTACCAGACCATATGTGACAGCAATACTGAAAGCGTGAACGAATGTTAAACTTATAGATATATGCAATAGAATCGGGCGAGAAAAATTGTTTCGCACGACACAGTTAATCAACTTTCCTAGTAGTAGATCTAGCAATATATATAAAAGTGGACACTGAGGTCAACACCAAGCGGCGATAGTTTGTTTCATACTCGGACGTAATCTTCAGGCCATGTGTTTTGACCCGTCTATTTATATATGCTGGCCAATGGTGTATTGTAGGTGGCAAGGTCCATCATAATATTATCCTAATGGTTATCGGGTAGGCGGTAACGTTTATATTTTAAATTTAAATTATTCTAGAGCAGGGGTCAGCAACCTTTTGAATAGCGACGGTTAGACAGCTATGTAGTGCCTCGTAGAAGGGCCATGTTATAAAATGTAATATAAATAAATATTTTCGTACTCAGACCGCTCTATCCAGAAAGCTGTCTTGGTAAGGAATTTGAAAGAAAAACAAGAAATTTAATGTAATTTAATTTAAACAAGGTTCTTCAGTAATAACAGAAACACAATTAGTAACGGAATCAACAAAAAAAAAATACAATGTAAATAGTGTACCATGAAAATATTTATAGAAATATCACAGGGAAGCTACATTGCGGCTGTTGGACAGGGACTGAAGCCGAGATGCCAGCTCAGGTCTAATAACATTGTAGATTTTTCTTTGTCAAGGATCTTTAAATACATAGCAGGGGCACCGGACCATATGTGGCAGCAATACTGAAAGCGTGAACGAATATTAGACTTATAGATATATAAAATAGAATCAGGTGAGAATAATTGTCTTGCCCGACACAGTGAATCAACTTTCCTAGTAGTAGATCTAGCAATATATATGTTGTAACCTAGGGAAAGTTACTAAATAGTATAATAATCAAACGAAGGTTGGTAATGAACGATAATACTTAGGACAAGAACAACACATATAAGATTCGCCAGCGGCGCGTGGAAGAAGTAGTCAACTGCTAGAAGTAAGTCAAGTGAATTCCACAATGAATCTCCTCAACTGCAGGATATCTACCAACCTCCCCACACAGTCAGATGTGGCACAAGGCCGAATTTAATGTTGGGTACACGAGCTCGTACGCTCGGCTAAAATTTCCCCATAGACCCCGTATAAAACGGGGTCGGGTAGCTGTTTGCCGAGACGAGGCTCTTCCCTTCGTCTGGGGATACTCTCTCCTCGGAGGCAGAGAGGTTGGCTAGCACAGCTGAAGACGTATCTCCAAATGCAGCCCAACATATAATATTTACTACTGTATTTATGTCAATGGAGACATACCCATTATTGTCCATGTATGCTACAACAATATATAAAATTCGGTCTCCTAGATTATTGTAGAGTCTGGATTTGGATAGGCGTTATTTCATTACTAAACCCCTGAACCAAAGTCCTAAAATGTAATCTGTTTCTATCTCTCTCTCCATCTCTCTTCCAATTCCTACCTCACTCTCTTCATATATATATATATATATATATATATATATATATATATATATATATATATATATATATATATATATATATATACTGCAGCGATAAAAACAGGCATGTTAATTCAACAAGAGGAAAGACTAACAAAAAGAAGGGTAGCAAAAAAGGTACATTACATAAAGTGGTAATAAAACACTAAGCACAATTAAGAAAAAAATAGAGAAAATATAGAGAAAATATAGAATATATTTAACAACCATCAATGTGCCGAGTATTATAACCAGGACGGTTCCTCCTTAAGCAGAAGGAATGGCTGTTAAGAATTAACGGTTAATGAAACGCTAATTCTTTTATATTTTACTATATTACATCCAGTCTTTGGTGTTTATTTTAGTCACTGTGCTCATTTCTTGTGTTCGATAGTCCTGATAAGAAAGGATCGATAAACAGGTTAAGATGAATTTTTATTAATTATTTTTTGCATCTCGATATTACTACTTCATGTTAATGTAAATTTCTTTTGTTTATTACCTCTCTTTTTTTATACCTTTCATATTGTTCTTTCAACATATCAATTTTAATCGTTATTATTAAATATTGTATCACTAAATTATATATGTATATATATATTCGCTTACAAAATAGAAAGAAATAAAAATTTACCTTTTGCTAGATATTAAGTTACACCTAAAACTAGTGTCCATTAAGTTACACCTAAAACTAGTGTCCATCGCAAATTAACTAATGAAAATGATCTCATAAATTCCTATTCTCACCATAAGAACAAAATAAAATCCGGAATAATTATCAGATTCTATGTAAGAGCACATCATTTTTAGCACTCGGTATTTATATGAAGAGGAGAAATACATTGAAAATACTTTTAAGCACTTGCAATACCTTGATTATTTAATTGTGAGCGAGAAGCAGAAGGCTGGTAAAAGATTTCAAAATGGAGGAGTGGACAATTCTGATAAACCCAACGAAACAAAATATATTGTTCTACTCACTTTCTCACAACTACACTTGAAAAGAATGTATTTTCATTTCCCAAGTACTTTCGATCTTCTTCCAATATCATCTTCAGGGGTGCAAGTATTAGGTTGGTGCAAAAATAATGTCGGTTTTCGACGTAATTTTTAACGTCAAAAACTGACATTATTTTTGCACCAACCTAATAGTACAAAAGTATGCTTTAGTCATTAGTATAAGTATTTATACAAAGTGATGCGTTGTTGTTCATTAACGTATTTTTTTCTCTCATTATGCTTTTAAATGAAAACGGTTGACAATGGGCTGAGCGTTTATTAGAATGTGCAAAAATTATCCTTTATGAATGTTTTCCCCCAAGATGATCTTGGAAGAAGATCGAAAGGACTTGGGAAATGAAAAAAAAAAAAGAAATTTAAGCGGCGATAGTACATTTCTCTCATCTTTTAACATCAATACACGGAAGGTTATTTGTGAATATAAACGGATTTTGTTAAAAATTAGCAGACATAATATCTGTAATTTATTCAACCAGACATGCCAAAAAGAGAATTTGCTGCCTAAATACACAAATTTTATATATATATATATATATATATATATATATATATATATATATATATATATATATATAGTCTGATAATACGTAAAATACGAATAAATCAGTATAGATGCATACTTATATACATTGATATATATATATATATATATATATATATATATAAAGCGTTGGCCGAAAGGTACCTTACGTATGAGGTTCGTTTTGTTTAAGGCTATATATATATATATATATATATATATATATATATATATATATATATATATATATATATAGCCTAAATCTGTTCTTGATACATAATAATTTATATATCGTTATCATATATATATATATATATATATATATATATATATATAACCTAAATATTAAAACAATGTTAATACTTTTATTGATGCAGACTTTGACAAATCTCTTTAAATATTTTATTACAGTTTTATTACACAGTATTTCCACTGTATTAAAAATGTGTAAGTACGAAAAATCGTTCATATTTAATAAGTAGGCCAATCTTATTATCTTTCATGAGAAAATCTTTTCAAATCGCCTTGCCGTGTAATGCAACAGCTTATGACAGATCGGAGTAGATATTATTTTTCACTTGAAAAACTACACAATCCATAATTGCCAAAAATACTCAATAATGTGTGAAATTATTTATATGCTTATGCCAGTGATCACGTGACTTCAGAAATCCTTTTTTACTTCAGCCTATCTATAAAATTGGTTACTTATGTAATTATTTTACTATAGCATTGTAAAATATTCTGATATCGACTAACATTATTATACTATAGAAATGCATTGCAACTTATTCTAATATAAAACCACACAGTAATTTAGAAAGGCATTGCATATTATTCTAATAAAGATTAACATTAAAATCATTACACAATAGAAATTCATTGTAAGTTATACTAGTTCAGAAATATACTGCAAATTATTCTAACATATCATTACTGGCTTATGATTCTATTATAGAAATACTCAGCACCTTAATCTAATATAGAAGTGCATTTCAAATTATGCGACTATAGAAACACATATAAATATTCTGCTACAGAAAGACCTTGAAATTGAATCCCCTATAGCTATGCATTGCAATTTAATCTACTATAGAATTTCATTGCAATTTATTGTAGTATCGATATATTTTGCTTATTAAACTAAGACAGAAATACACTGAAAATTATGGTACATAGCATTACATTGGTAATTATAGTACTATAAAAGCACACTTCACATTATATTCTCATACGAATGCATTGCAAATTATTCTACTACAGATATTGATTGCAATTTTTTATTCTATATAAATGTGTTGCAAATTATTCTATTATATAGGTGCGTTGCAAACAATTCTGCTATATAAATGAATTGCAAATCATTCTTTGATACAAATGAATTGCAAATGATTTTACTCTATAAATGCGTTGCAAATGATTCTACTATATAAATTAGTTGCAAATGGTTTTTCGATATAAATAAATTGCAAATGATTCTACCATATCGATGTTTTGCAAATTATTCTATTATATATATACTCTGCAAATTCTATCTAAATGCGTTGCAAACAATTCTACTATATAAATGAATTGCAAATGATTCTACTATATAAGTGAATTGCAAATGATTCTACTATATAAGTGAATTGCAAATGATTCTACTATATAAATGAATTGGAAATGATTCTACTATATAAATGAATTGCAAATGATTCTACTATATAAGTGAATTGCAAATGATTGATCCGTTAAACTGTTTCTCGTCATATTAAAGATTTTTTTAATGTTAACATTGTGGGTAATATTACCTTTTGTCATTTTTTATAATGAATACTTCAGCAGTCCCCTGTGAAACTCGTAGAATAAAGCATGTTTTTTTATCACACATCAGGACCACTTGACCTATGAACTATATTAACAATCAACAGACATGTAAATATTGAAGTTTGCAATTCTAGGTCTAAATTTTATTTTATCAAAAAGACATTTAATGTACCTTGAAAATCAAAGAGAAAGGTTTTTTAGTGGTTAGATATAAATGCAAATGTTTCTGACAGAACAGTGCTATACTAAAAATAATATAAACGTATTACTAATTACTTTACTACAGAAATTGTTTTATTGTAGAAATGCATGAAAATCAGGAATATTGGGATAATAAGATGTTACGAATTAAGGTAAACATTGTTGATAGAATAGCACCGTTTCAGTTAATGAGCCGCTAATGATTTTAATATTGAAAATTGGGAAGTAATGGTTGTCAGTAGACAAGAATTATTACTGACAAGATGGCGTTCAGTGAAAGAAGCTTCCTATTTCATACACGTTGACAATGCTTAAATCTCACAAAAAAAAGATGACAAAGATTTTGTTACTTATGCTGGTATTGTTAATCTTGAATACGAAAAATCTAAACAGAATGAATTATCTTCAGATATGTTTAAATGCCGAATTTTGGTGCAAGAGTTAACTTTGACTAAAGACGCAGAAATTCATTCGCACATTCAAACACATTTTGAGCAGAATCTTACAGAAAGTCGTAGAAGAATGTCAAAGAATTCTAAATTTAAGGCATGATACTGCAAAATTTGGAGAATGGGCCAGTTTACAAGTGCAGAGCAAAGGACGAAAAAGAAGAAAAAAGTGACTGCATCGAACCCGTGTTACAGTTTCGAAGGAATTCAACTTAAAGTGGATTTTTCGTTAAAAAATAATAAAGGGTTTCCAATGTGGAAAACTGAGTCATAAACAAAATCGTAGCAAATCAAAACAAAGAAAAATGTGAGACATTTATACAGTAAAAGTTGTATTGACAACTCAAAATCTGGATGAGGCCCAGAACAGATTTTTTTTATGTTTATGATGAATTACGTTGGCGTAAAATTTCAATCGGACACAGACAGCGACGTTAATATAATTAATGAAAAAATTTGGAAAAAAAATGCTGAGTCTTGATTGACGAAAACCAAAAAAAAAAAAAAAAAAAAAAAAAAAAAGTATACGTGGCGTCCCAGGAAAAAAAAAATTATGTCTTCGAGGTGAAATTGCATGTAATATCTCGTGTGTAGTTAAAAGTTTAAAAACTAAGACATTAAAAATGATATGTTGATTTTGTTGGGCGCGGATTGGAGGGAAACTGTTCGATTTGTGGAGTCTGCCTGTAAATTCGTTCTTTAAAAAATGAATTCCTCCTCCCCCAAAAGAAGTTTTTTACTGAATTTTACTACAATGGTCTTGGAAAAAAGTACTAAGGCGTTTTTTTTCCGATAGTCGACACGAAATACTGTATATTAAATACAATTTCTTTACGGCAGCGAATGTTGGACGATTTCCTCAAAGATGAAGAAGAGACTCGAGGCGACAGAGATGTGCTTCTACAGAAGGATGCTAATGATATCATAGACCGAGCGTGTGTGCAACGATGAGGTCTTAGAGAGCATGTAAACAAGACAGAGGCTTATATTTAGCATTAAGAAGAGACAGCTGAAGTTTCTGGCACACATAATGAGGAAGGAGGGCCTGGAGAATCTGATACTCACGGGTCGAATAGAGGGAAAGATAGACAAGGGAAAACAACACGTGACATACCTGGCAGGCTTAATTAAACAAGTGGATAACAGAACGTCGTCTGGAGAAGGTAGCAGAAGGAAGGAACTTGTTGAGAGCTGCAAGGGATAGAGGGAGGTGAAGAGCTATGATCGCCTACGTCCTGAAAGGACATGACATCTAAAAAGAAAGAAAGAAGTTCGTTTCGACTATTGAAAAAAAAAACGAAAAAAAAAAACAAGCAATAGGCACTCTACGACATTACTGCTTTTATTGTATTTTCTGTTTTACTAAATTAGGTAATGTTAATTACTGTAATTATATAAATGGATAGTCGATAATATATCCATACAGTAATTACGGACTAATCTAATTAATAATAACTACAAATATTTGATAATAGGTCCAAAATGTGATAATTTGTTGTGCCAGAAAGAAAAATGATGCAGTAAAATAGGTGACTTGGTCTTTGCTAATACGGTATGCTACTAAATCCTTAAGTATTTTTTCTAAAAAAATACCTAGATAATTTTAGGATGCGTCTTAACACTTGCAACGTTTTAGAAAACGGTAAATACGGTATATCATGTATATATCATATTGTACATACGAGGTCTGCCTGAAAAGTAACGGGACATCCGTTCGTTATTGTGAGAGGCATCGTTAATTGTGAGTTCTTGCCACAGGTGCCGACGATCAATCAGCAAGTCTACAGAGATATTCTGTGGCGTTTGCTTCACTAAGTGCGCGAGAAGAGACAAGAGAGGAGAGTTGTGACAGGACAAATTGTGGCTGCTTCACACGACAACGCACCTGCTCACAATGCCCTGATAATCCGGCAGTTCCTGGCCGAGAAGAACATCGCCATGTTGGACCAACTGCCCAATTCACTTGATCTTAACTTGTAGATATGTCAAAACAAATTGGTAGCCGAGGAAAAAATTGGATATAAAAAAAAGAACTAAAAACATCCGAACAGGGCGAAATAAATCGACCAGTGTTTTAACTTTTTAGTTCAAAGAAAAAAAATAACCCAAGCGAATAGTAAAACCGAAACGTAGAGTGCTCAATACGCTAAGCAGAGCGGGAAGAACTAAAATAAATCATAAAGAGCCAGGAACAACCTACCTAGGTTTCACCTAAACGGATCTTCAGGGTAAGAGCTTATCCTGAAGATCTGTTTAGGTGACACCTAGGTTTTCCTGACTCTTTAATATTTATTTAAGTTTTATATATATATATATATATATATATATATATATATATATATAAGTGGACATTGAAGTCAACACTTAGAGGCGACAGGCTCATACTAGACGCAATCGTCAGGCCGTGAATGTTGGATTTTTCCTCGACTATTTATATATATGAGTCAATGGTGCATTGTGGGTAATCTATCCTGGTGGTTATTTTTGCGGGAGTGGCTTTTTTGTTTATTTCTTTATTTGTTTGGGTTAATTCATTTTACTTGTTTTTCATTTTCATTTTGTATTATTTATTCTTTTCGGTTTTTGATGTTTTATTCACGTTGTAAAAAAGAAAGAAAAAATTGGGTGACATGTTTAGGTCGCTTATTTAATAGTTTGTTTTGGTCTGGGAAGATAATTAAACCTATTTATTCGTCCAGTGTTTAGATTGCTTGCCGTAGTCTATTTTATATTTATATTTACATACGCTCTATCTCCTATATTGAGCACTTTATCCCATAAATATAGCACACCTATATATATATATATATATATATATATATATATATATATATATATATATATATCAACTGTATGCCAGTTCTTGAAAGGTAGGAATGTGCCTTTTGAGGTACAGGGATAAACTTAAGCAAAACCTAAATTCTATTGACATACCTTAGTCCTCCTTTAAAGAAGTTGCTTCTGAGTGTGTCATGTGGAGAAGTGTGTGCATAAAATGGCTTAGAACTTTTGAGAGGTCATATATTGGACATCTACGTTACAAGGCAGAACTCTGAACACCGCTCTAGCATTGCAGCAGTTTTCTCGGCTTTAAACATCATCGAAGGCAAAAACACAAGTAAGACATCAAAGGCAGAACATGTGGCTGGACACTTATAGATCGCTGGGAGAAGTTTATCATATACCATATTGTATGTAATGCATATTGTCGTATATATTATCTTGTTTACGAGAGTCGCTTTGAATATTATATCTCCACTTGAGATGTGGATGTTGCTCGGATAGAAATAGAAGCTGGACCTTTTCTTCAGAGGTTTTTTTTTTACCTTGTCTCAGATCGCAGTTGAGCGATAACCTGGTAAAATGGCATCTGACATGAATGAGTATACGAAACTGTGGTATATTAATGAATTTTTCCAAAAATGTTAAATAAATGAATTCATGGAAACATACTGAAAGTTTAAGGAGACAAAACCGTAGATGTAAACGTATCTAGACAGTGGTTTGTGTCGTTTCAACAATGGTAACAACGTGATCAGCCAGATTACACCCGAATCTCTCTGCTCTAATGAATCTTTGAAGAGGGGGCGATGCCTATAAGTATAAAGTTCTGTCGGGGTATGTGAAAGTGGGTGGAGTTTGAGAATTGTTGTATGTAGAAAAAGAGAGAGATAGAGCGAGAGAGAAAGATATATTGATGACACTTGTCATAATTTGTGGCAAAATTGTCAAGAATTTTTTGTTTTTCAAAAAAAGAAAAAAGAAGACCCCATCCGGTTTTTCATGGTGCGTAAGAAAATGGCCCCTGTGGTACATTTAGTTGCGTGTGGCAAACACCTTGTCATAAATGGCGTCATGTTGAGCGTTAGAGAAAAAAAAAAAAAAAAAGGAAAGGCGCACCATTTGTTTTATTGGCATTTTCTCGACCCACCGACTTCGCCAATTCTCATATTGAACAGTAGTAAGGGAGAGGATGACAGTGCGTCTGGGAAAGATTGCCTGACGGATTGCGGTGGGGGGGTGAAAGACAAAGTGGTGAATTAATTTTAGGGTTGGGGGCAGTTACAAAGACGGTGTGGGGGGTAAAATGTGAAAAAATTGAAAGGATGAAGAGAAAGAAAAAAGGAAAAATTCACAAATAATCACTGAATCACACACATTATTCATTGTTTAAATGTTATATATATATATATATATATATATATATATATATATATATATATATATATATATATATATGTATGTGCGTGTGAATTTTCCTTGTCTCTTATATTCAACAAAACACGATTGAAAGAAATATTGCTGCGCAAATAAACATATATATATATATATATATATATATATATATATATATATATATATATATATATATATATTCGTTTTCTCATCCATATAAAAGTATATTCATTTTTTTCAATCGAATTCAACCCATGCAAGGCATTAAAACCACTAAAATGCAAGAGGCTACAGGGCGTGGAGGGATTAGAAACAGAAACATTAATAATAATTGGAAAGAGAAAAGAGTAATTAGGAGGGCATTAGATAGCAATTGGCATTGTACTTAAATTTATGCAGCTTAAAGTTGGCTGGAAATCGTGGATCCGGAAGAGAGTTCCACAAGCGAGAAGTGCGAGAAAAGAAACTGTTAGAATAGAATTTATGGGTACATCTAACCAGCTTAAGGGTAAATTGATGAAACCTCGACGCCAGTATAATAGTCCGCTTAAATTCATAAAGTCTAGGTACGATAGCGAAGAACTCATCCTTACAATTACCATGAACGTATTTATAGAAAAGGTAAAGAGAGGCAAACTTAGGGTGGTGGGAAAGTGACTGAAGCCGAGCCGCCAGATCAGGACCAATAATATTGCTGATTCTTCTTTGTATCCTATCAAGGAGCTCCAGGTAAATAGCAGGCGCACCGGATCATATATGGCAGCAATATTCTAAGCATAGACAAATGGTAGACTTATACTTTAAAAAGAGCTTTTAAATACACATACGCTGTTAAACGATAACTAAATGATGAAGAAAGTTTAGAAAATTACCAGTAAATTTTAAATTTTCTATAGTTACCGCCAATATTTTTAATAATTTCGTGCATGGACGCCCATATTTACAAAAATCGGCACGTTTATAGACACACAAAAAGAATTCTAAATTCTTTTTAATATATTGGGCTTCGCTGAATGATAAGCTTTTCCATTTATGTTTAGTAGATACTGTTTTATTTAATAACAATATCACTTGATCGCTACCAATTAAATGAGAATTTTAAAATACTTAAAAGTTTAAAAATTATTCTACTTAAAATTGAAAAAAAGGAAAACAATTCTTGTAATAATTAACCGAAAACGTTTTCGTAAAACAATAATGTCCATAATATGTTTTATTTATAAAAGCAATTAAGCACTTTCCTAATAAAATAATGTTTTAGTTTTATTGCATTTTTTCGATTCAGAATAGATTTGAGAGTCCTGTTTGACCAAAAAATTTGATGATTTGAATTACCCGAAGACTTGTCTTATAACTAACATAAACATTAACCATTACAAAATGAATATAACTAAATTTCATAATATTAAATGCTGTGTGTGTTGGTGGTAACATATGCAAAATATACTTTTACCAAGATCTTCTACAAATGAAACAATTCAAAAATAGTTTCACATATATGTGTCCTGAAAGTTTCATTAAAATCCGATAATCATCTAACTTCCAAATCAATGTGTTTTGACACCTCACAGGAATAGGACCTGTATCCGTTATTTCATCAGAAAAATCATACCTATAGCCTAAGCGTGTCGCTAATAAAAACAGATAATTATGGTGTCCCATGGCTAAATAGGTAGCACACCCTTCTGCTATAGGAATGTTTCCCTTAACGGGAATAGTGCAAAAGGTTCGATTACTGTCGTGAGGCATATTTCCTTCTTTATAGTAGGCTACCTGGTCTTAGTATTAAATTGATCTGTGACACCAGTTCGTCAAACATAGCACCATAATAGAAATTATTAACAATTTAATTTTACGTGGATTCGAGAGACATGGGGTCTGAGCTTTTTTTCAGTTTTTTTTTTTGTGTGTGTGTGTGTGTGTGTGTGCTGGAGCAGCGTCTGGTTGACTAATAGAGCATAGGTGAGGCGATGTGTCTTGTCCTGGATCCAGGCCTGGGTAGGATGTTTTGTTTTTTTATGACATATCGATATTTTTATCATCTCCTCGTTTACGATGTCTCAAAAAAGAAAAAAGGGACCGATACTCTTTGGCACTAGTGTCGTTGCTGGAACGAGGTTGGATTCGTTGTAGAGATACGGTTCCAGATTTTATCCGCAGAGTTTACTCTTGAAGCGTTTCTCATGATTGCGAAGCACCATAATACAGTGTGAAATTAAGTCTACACTCGACTTCTTCAAGCCTACTTCATATTCTTTTCGCAGCCTGTCGCCTGAGAGTCAAGTTTGTGGGACAAGGGTGTGGCATAAGTTTGTGAGAACCCAATATGAAGTTTGGACAGTTATCCACTAGTGAAAGGATATTCGTTAAGTCTTTGAGAAATTCCAAAATATTTTCTTGCAGCTGCAACCTTTGTCAGCCTTTGTTGTTAATGTTTTTAATTGTTTGTGTTCAGTCATGTGCCATGCGTGAAACACGCTTAGGCAATCATGTATCTTTCGATAGATGACTGACGATGCAGATTTGCAGTAGACAATTGACATCCAAGGCTATAGAAACCCGGTCTCTCCTCCTATTTAAAGATAGCTGGCGGGAGAAGGAGAAGATTCATACCTTTCCCAAGGGTATTAGCACGTAAGTGAATGTAATGGATTCGATTGGAATTCGAACTCGGCTCTCCGATTCCTCAATCCAAGCCGCTATCATGTGTTCAGTACATGCATTTAAATATTACCAAGGAACCCCTTGGATATGGCTAATGCTACAAGCACTTGGAACAATAATCACTTTTTTGCACTCTTAGTCCGTCCCAAAAGAAAAATGTAAGAATATTAAAAAAATTTAATAAAAAATTTCTAAAATTTTTCTCGCTTTTTACATTCAAGGAAACAAATAAAAGAAAGGTTGCTGCTCAAATATACAATATGCATATATGTATGGATATGTCTGCGTATGTGTGTGTGAGCGTACGTGTGTGTAAAATTTTCAGATATAACTAAAAATATATCTGTAAAAAGAATATGAATAAAGACAAAAGGAAAACTTATTTAAGTCAATGAATTTCTTCCTCTGAGACATTGTAAGGATTTTAATTTACAACAAGTATTTATAAACAGAAATAAAATGTTTTTTTCAGAATTTTAAAATTTAACAACGCACATCTCGGGCTAACTGAAAGTCAAGGTAAATTTTGGAGGATGCTAAATGATGTAATTTAATGTTTAATAAATGAAAGTAAATAAATGTTCTTATTGTTTTTGAATTTTTTATAATGCAATTATTTACATTATTCAGACGATGAAATTACTTCATGTATTCTGTTATTATATATTATGTATTATGTATTATAAAATTAATGTATTAATTCATGTATTATATGTTTCAAAAGTTTAACGTTTTAATTTTAAAAGGTTTCTTTTAATTTCTTAATATTTGATAGTCATGTCTATTGGCTGAGGAAATGAGTATCTTTTTTTAGGAAGTGAGATATCCGGGTGCATATTTATATTTTGGTAAGATTTGATAGCGTCTCTCTCAAAAATCTTCCGTCTAGTTAAATTACTTTCTCTTGTAATAAATGTGGCATTTTTTAAAATCGAAATTGGGGATATGCTTTTTTTCTATATATGACTAATGTATTTGATATATTGTTTTATATACGATCATTTTTGTGTACATAAATGTTGTTTTTTTTTTAAACGCAAGTTTTCCCAATATATTATAGAAACAATTGTGACAGTTTATTTTATATATAAATTTATATCTATTTATTCATATATATATATATATATATATATATATATAAATAGATAGATAGATAGATATTATAGACAACAGGTTCTGGTTGTCTGACTGAGGAGGTGATTTTAAGCAAATGCCTTCCGAATGATAAATGGAATTTTACTTTTTAGGGGGGACCAGAAATAGGTCCGGGATCTCAAATATCAGAAATTTGATCGTCCCTCGCAAATGTTTTGCGACGTTAAACGGTATATTGGTGACATGATGCGATTTTTTAATATATATATGTGCGTTATTCACTCTCCCCATCCCAACTAAAAATAAATAAATAAAAACCATATCATTTAACTCGACAGATACCATTTTTTATTATTAATAACGCTACTATAATATTTGGCGCTTGCTTTTCCAACTATGTTTTAATGATATTCTTATAATAACTATTAATATCATTATTGACACCAGTGTGGTAAATATTGTCTCTATTATTATAATTATTATTATTATTATTAATGATTATTATTATTAATGATTAATAATAATAATAATAATAATAATAATAATAATAATAATTATTATTATTATTATGCATATAATAATTATTAATAAGATTACTGACACCAGTGTGGCAAATATTGTCGCTATTATTATTATTATTATTATTATTATTATTATTTTGAAAATAACTGCATGTCCGTTCTCAGGGACAAGAGGCAGAGGAGGAAGTACTGAAAGGCTATGCCATCGAGCACAGTCGGACTTTCAGCTGCAGCTACTGCGACCGTATATTCATGTCACGCATTGGATTGATTAGGGTGATATGATTTAAAAAAAAGAAAAGAAAAGCTGGTCAAATCCATGTATGGAAGGTGACAGCATGAGAATGCATCTTGTCAGTATAATCTACTGGACGTTCTGTAATATTCCAGTCGAATTTTTACATTCACTTACGTGCCAATAATCCTCTTCATCCCCCCGAGATATGGGTAAATAGCAAAACAGACTGGGTTTTATAGCCTTGGATGGCAACTGGTCTACCGTGGAAAGAAATGGCAACCTACTGCAGAAAAAAATCTGCCATGTCAGTCATATATAAAAAGATACATGATCGCCTAGGCGTGTATCACGCATAGCACATAACTGACTGATATTTTACGCAAATCTCATTGAAAATGATCCTGTAAAAAGTATTGCCATTATTTTGCGAAACATTCAATCTTGTATTCTGATATTTGTTATTTTGATCACTAGTTTTTAATCAGTGTATTTTTCAGCCATTTCTGACATACTACAATTAGTACATAATTTCGAAGACTATCCTAATCTTTTTATCGCCGCGATTTGGCCATGGTTCTTTTCAAAGCTTCTTGCCATTGTGCGCCGCTTTCCTCCAAGATGAAGTATCATGTGCTAGATTTTCACGGTAATTTTGCATGATGTTGGCATTTTTCAGTGTATTCTTGATGCAATTTTTATTCCTAATTTTAAGCTTGTGCGCCGGTCTTTTCCCTTCATCCATTACACTGTATAGAAACTGCTTGGGGAACCTATCGTTTTTCATCCTGACCACATGGCCAGTCTATTGCAGCAGACGCTGAAGTACCAGAATCTCTATACAGGTGGAGTGCGTTCAAGGATATCAACCTCACTCATTTACATTTGCCTCCAGATACACAATATACGGTGGAGACGCTCCAGAATATTTATGGTTAAATGGCCAATGTCACACATGCATACTACAATGAAGACAAAACGTATGTATTGTAATTTTGTGACTTGGTCTCAATCAAAATTTCATCATAAGACCATAGACTTTGATTAGCTTTTCGAAAGCAATATTGGCCTTCTTTATTTGGAAAGAAATTTTATCATCAAGAGCAATAGATACGCACACACCTACACACACACAGACACAGACGCAGACAGACACACACACGCGCGCGCACACACACACACACACATATATATATACATATATATATATATATATATATATATATATATATATGGGGGTGCGTGCGTTTGTGTGTATGTTCGAATAAAGGCTAAAGGAAAATTTATCTTAGCCGATGCGTTTTGTCCTCTGATGTTCTTTACCAAAGTAAATGTAAGGATTTTATTTTGCCATGAATTAAATTATATCGCTTAGCATCCTCCATAATTAATCTAGACTTTTCTGTTAACCCGATGAATATGTATGACCGTTCTTAAATTTAATAATTAAGTCCGACAATTATTTTAAGATATTTTTTATCTTTATAAGTTCTTTTATTGATTCAAATATTTAAGTGAATGCTCTGTTGATAATAAATAGTATTAACGACATTTACCGGCCTGAATGTCCGAGAAATTTTCATAGAAAATATGCGTCCTCCGATAGGAATCGAACCTGTATCCTATACGGAACCGTCATATAGCCTGACGTGCTTTTACCGATTTAGCCATAGAGGAGCGTTTCGGTTAGTTTCTTTGGCTATGATACTGACTATGATACGCTAATACTGTTTATTATAAACAGAGCATTTATTTAAATATTAGTATCATTAAAAGAAAATATAAACATAAAAAAATGTCTTAATAAATAAATATATATATATATATATATATATATATATAGAGAGAGAGAGAGAGAGAGAGAGAGAGGGGGGAGAGAGAAAGTCAGGGAGAGAGGGAACAGTGTAATTATTATACAATCTCTGTTCTTTCTCCCTCATTTCTTCTTTCTCGCTTTCATTTATTTATATATATATATATATATATATATATATATATATATAGATAGATAGATAGATAGATAGATAGAGAGAGAGAGAGAGAAAGAGAGAGAGAGAGAGATACATAGATATATAGATGGATATCATAATCTCTACTTTACGCTTTTTCTTTCTTTCTCTCTCTCTATTTGTCTTTCTGTTCTTCTCTCTCTCTCTCTATATATATATATATATATATACAGAGAGAGAGAGAGAGAGAGAGAGGGAGAGAGAGGGAGAGAGAGAGAGAGTGAGTGAGTGAGCAGTGAGCGAAAACAAAAGAAATGTTCTCGTTTCTACCAAAACGCCCCATTAAATTTACATGTGAAACTTCCTGAAAAGTAATTTCAGCGATCTGGCCATTCCTGATAGAGAAACTAACCACGAACGAAAGAAAGGAAATACCATTAACGCCGATATAATTTGCTTAATGTGTCTTGGTCAACGTGATGCTAAATAAGAAAGTTTGGTTCTTGTCTTTTGAGAGATAAAGAAGCCACAGAATTTGGACAGAAGACGAATTATCAGAAGAAGAAGAAGGAGCAGAAGAAGAAGAAGGAGGGAAAAAAAAGGATCGCTAAGAGTTATTCGGAAATGTTTGCGAATTGTCTGTGCGGAAATGAAAGCTGAAAGCAGCCTTTGAACGAATTAATAGAACCGTGAAATTAAAGTAATGGAGATTTGATAAAGACTACGATTTCAATGTGGAACGGTAATAATTAAAGGGGCTCTGCCAAGGGGGAGAGAGAGAGAGAGAGAGAGAGAGAGAGAAGGGTTTCTTAGAGAGGAATATATGAGGATTAGGTAAGATACAATGGAGAAAAGAGACGGGGAAGACAGAGGGTATGAAATACAAAAGAGAGGATGATAGAGAAATTTAAAAAGAAAAGAAAAGGAGAGAGTGGAAAATGTACTGCATCTAGTAAGGATCCGTAGGAGTAACAGTAGCGGTGAGAGGGGGAGTTGCAAATCCAAGCAGTACTCTAATAATTTAACACCGTTTAGGTGAACTACATTCCCTGGTTCCACCAGTCCAGACTTCTGCAGCTAGAATCCACCATGCCACGTACACTGAATTAACTCATCTAAGCAGCAGTTTTATTGATCGATTTGATTTTTTACGGGTTATCAACCTCTTGCAGGTTTGCAGCAGCAGTACCAGCATTAGTCTCATGACAGAGTGTGGCAGATGAGCACCTGTTCAGCTCTCGATGCAAGGTGTTGGTGTTATTTGGCAACCAACCACAGTCAGGTTATTCAGTCAGAAGTGTACTCACCTTGTGTACCGTTTGATTCTCTCATTCACATTGACTGAATGAATAAATTCTTCAGGAGTCCTGGTTCGACTTTGGTTCCATGGCATAGGTTTCGAAACGGTTACATACAGTTATCAATCCAGACTTATCTTTATCCTAGACTGGTTGGCAACCAAGGCTGATACCTTTCTATTTAACCTATAACTGTGACGGGTAAGAAAAGATAGATTTTTAGCTTTCCCAATCGTATTTCTGTGAAAGTAAAAAACTTCGGCTGGAATTCTAACTTAACTGGATGATATCTTGTAACAAGTCGTTATACACAGCCGTTTGCTAGGGCGGCTAACCAATCCCTGTTGCAGATGCCTGCTCAGGCAAATTTGTGCTTGTTCAACACCCACAGAGTACACCTGCGGTTTATACTACAATTTTGACCGGACCTTAGTTACATCTGGTGTGATCGCGGCATTTTTTGTACACATGCTGTACGCTCAAACCCTCGGTCACGATGACTTGTGATTTCATGCTAGCATGACCTTCGACTGTTTAGTTTGCCCAATTTCTCTCACAAGGCTGAGTATGGTCTTAGGCATTTTCCAAAGGTACCGCACACTTCTGGGATCGCCTCGACCATAGTGAGCTGGAACCCGGTCTCATGGTCAGAAAGCGAACGTTCTAACGAGTCTGCCACGTGCTATATATATATATATATATATATATATATCATTGATTTTTTTTCTATGGATTATCAACCCATTGCAGGTTATTATAGTCATAATTTTTTTTAGATTGTAATAACATTTTTTTAAGATAATAATGGTTTAGCGATAAAAGTCTTACTAATTAACCCATAGCGAGGAGAGAAGAGGTGGATTCATGACTTTATTGCTTAAACGTTAATTTTAATAGATAACCATATTTGAGTAGATGCTCTATGTCGGATTAATAAATGAAGAAATCCATTCCTAAAATTTGTCTTTGTTTACGTTAGGATAAGAAACTGTGCAGAGATGTTTATTTCGTGAATTGGGAAAGGTCTGTGTTCAGAACAATATTCGGACTTTGTTTAGCCAGTAGATTCTTTGTAGCCGAGTGGTTAAAGCATGTCAGTTCTAATGACGGTTTCCTTCAGGGGAATGCAGGTTCGAATCCAGCCGGAAAACGCATATTTTTCTAATAAGATTTCTCGTATATTCAGGCCAGCAGATGTAAATAAATAAATATACTCTTTAATAAATACAAACAGACCATCTACTCAAATATTGATATCCACTAAAAATAACGTTTAAAATATATATATATATATAGATAGAGAGAGAGGCAATGATAGGTAAGTGATCACCAATAAAGTACCTTTAGTCTCGTCTCGTATAAGGCCAACGGTTTAGAGCTCCGTAAAAGAATCTAGCTTATTACTCTAGTAATGCTTTGCGAAAGAAGTTTTTTTTCTATCAATAATCTCCAATTGGGTATCCATAGTCTTGCTTCTCAATGTTCCGTTTCCAGCTGACAGAACTTAATCTTACAGCTTCTAACAGCTACTACGCTTTTCTCTAACTGCAAAAGATTATAATGTTCAGTATAAAAATCACAACATTTAAAAATGTATATTATTTGTTAAAAAAATGAAAAAATCCATTCCTAAAAATTGTCTTTGTTTACGTTAGGATAGGAAACTGAACTGAGATGTTTATTTCGTGAATCGGGAAAGGTCTGTGTTCAAAAGCACTATTAAGGTTTTGCTGGATTAGGATGTTGTTCGTAATCTAGAGGCCAATGTCCGTCAGATCTAATGACTGTTCTTCTTAGGGGAACGCAGGTTCAAATCCTGCCGAAGAACGCTTATTTTTCTAATAAGATTTCTTGAATATCCAGGCCGGTAAATTAAAATAAAGAAATAAAAACAGAGTATCTACTCAAATACGGGTATCCATATTTAAAAAAAAAGTTTAAGCAATTAATTAAAATATGTCTGATCAAAAAAAAAAAAAAAAAAAATTCATATATACCGGTTGTAACAGCAAAATTGTCCAAATCGTGTAACAGGATAGGATAATTGTGCATCCCACAAAATGTTTCATATCTAAAAAAGCATGAAACTAAGTGAGTTTTTTTTTTTTTTCACGTTTTCAGATAAGATGTTCAGCTATCTTAAAACGATTTGTGATAAAATTCACTAAAAAAGGTTTTGAGTTATTCAGCTAGAAAGAGAACAGGTTGAAATTGTTTTTATTAGATCCACTATGTCTACCCAAATGATAACCAAAAAAGATCATTTAGGCCTTCAGTAATGGTACCAACATTCATACACTGGTTTCCATTTTCAAAGTCCATTCAAGAACCATGAAGAGAACAGTGAATAAGGTTAAAAAAGAGGGAACAGTTGAGAGGAAAACTGGATCAGAAGATCACAGCATTAACAGGGATCACCATTTCAACTTCGATCTAAAAACATTCTTAAGTAGAGTCCAGTAATGGCATAATAACCACAGAGAATTCCAGTAAGCTATATTTAATCATTTCTTAGATACAACAATTCAAAGCTTAATGTAACAATCTGAACAATTATGCTGTTTGAACAATTTTGCTGTTATATATATATATATATATATATATATATATATATATATATATATAGATAGATAGATAGATAGATATTAGGTTGGTGCAAAAATAATATCGTTTTTTGACGTTAAAAAATACGTCAAAAAAACGATATTATTTTTGCACCAACCTAATAGATAGATACATATATACATAGCGTGTGTAAATATAAAAAATGTCCTGATGATTGCGTCTAACATGAAACAGCCTGTCGCCTCTAAGTGTTGACTTCAATGTTCACTTATATTTACACATGCTCTGTCTCTGATATTGAGCACTTTATCACATAAATATAGCATACCTTAAAAGTATATTTCTTCATATATATGTGTATGTGTGTGTGCGTGTGCGTGTGTGTGCGTGTGTGTGTGTGATTCTATACGCGTAGTATTTATTGGAAAAGGCTGAATATCAGTGACAGAGCTAACATATTGAGTTATATGGATATTAGTTTGTGAGCCTCGGTTTCATTCTTTTGCGATATTCATAATTTGTCTGATGATCGCAAAACCGTAAAACTCATATCCATACAACTGAATATATATATATATATATATATATATATATATATATATATATATATATATAAAGACAGACTGAGACAACTTCAAGAAGAGACCAAGTTTACAGCTCTAAAAAAGTAAAAAAATAAAATGACTCGGGCAACCTGCGACTTAGGTAAAAATCATAGAAAAAATGACTGGGGTTTGTGGATGGAAAATGTTTGATAAATGCGTTTGACTCTTCTACCTTATGGTCGACTTCTCTATCTCTTTGCTCAAGTCTCCCTTCAGCGGTCTCTGCTATTCATTCTATTCAGTTTTTTGTAAGTTGAGAACCAATTATATACACTATTCTTTTACTTTTTCACTGTTGTCATTGTCATCTTTTTTCGCACTGGGTGTGAATTTGTACCCGTATAATGATCACAGTCGGGGACAGAACGGTGGGAAAAGACTTTAGACATGGTTATGTGAAGCGGAGGGAGAGAGTGGAGTGGTTTAATTAATTAATTATCCAATCATATTTTCTTTGTATTTCAAATTAATTAAACCATTGATAAAAAATTTTCTGTGTAATGCTGAAGAAATCTTATTAATGTCTGAAGTCTATTCAGCTTTCATTGTTTCTACAATCAGTAAACGGTAGTACAACATCTTATCTAAAATTCAGGAGCTAGAAAAAAGCACTTCTACAAATACTTACTGTAATTTCTTGAAAATAATACGCACCCATAAATAATACGCACCCCAACAAATGAACCAAAAATTAAGAAATATATTTATCCACATGTATAATACGCATCTATAAATTTTATCAAAAAAAAAAGATAATTACGAAGATATTTTGTCGACCTTGACATTAAGAATAAAATCGAAATTAAGCGGCTAAAATAATGTCGAAAATTACCAGCGGTTTTCCCGATCAATATAACATTTTATTTTACCGCCAAAAACGTGTAAGTGAATGATAATTTGTTTAATGACAATTTAGATATTGATTCTATAATAGATGATGACGATGATGAAAATTAAAATTTCAATAAATTGTTCACTTGATATACTGTTTTTCTTCGAAATTGGCCTTTTTTATAGATTTTTTAATTTTTTCTCCAAATAAAAAATGCTGTTACTGATAAACATACATTTATTGACAAAGAATGTTACAATTATTATTGTTGGATCAAAAATGAAAATTTAAAATGAAAATATCTTTCTTATTTTACAACAAGAACATATTTATTATTATAAATCAATAACGAAAAAATATTTTTGTTTAAACCTATTTATAATACGTACCCCTAATATCATCTGTAATTTACTATAAAAAATGCGTATTATTTTCGAGAAATTACGTTACATAAAAGAATATCACTCAGCATTTAAACACTTGTCTTCCTCTTTCTCGAAATGAAAATAAGTAACTTCAAAGAAATTAGACATTGGTGAGGAAATATCGATTTTTTGAATTAACGAATTTCACTTAATCTTGACAAGTGTTCCAACGAGTTGAAGTGACTTAAACATTCTTTGAATTAAAATTGGAATCGTACTTTTATGATAGAATACATAATTGAAATATGTTGTATATAAAACCAGGGAAAGTTCTTTAATTATTGAATGATGATGCTATGAATTCGAACGTATAAAATGTTTTGTCGTAAAAAGAAGCTAATAAAAGCCAATAAACAAATGTCGCGGCTTGTCTGTTATCCAGTTTTTATTAATGTTACTTTTTTATTTGTATTGACCACATTTAATGGAGAGAAGACGCCCCAATCTGATTTATATATATTACAATTTTATAGAATTAGTTTATGTAGACGTATAGATAAGAATAGAAAATTAACTGAGTATCCATACAAAAGTAGAAAGGGACATGAGACAAGGATGCAACAGATTTATTCAACATCTACAGCGCTAACCAGTACTTATTATCGGTGGATTGGTTTGGTTTGGTTTATTTTGTTTTACGACATATTAACCTCAATGGGTTATTTAATGCCGACAACATTTTTAGGATAGATTCGTATGAATAGAATATGTATTCTTTGGTTTACATTGGTTTGGTTTATTTTGTTTTATGGCATATCAACGTCAATGGGTTATTTAATGCCGACAACATTTTTAAGATAGATTCTTATGAGTAGAATATGTATTCTTTGGTTTAGATTGGTTTATTTTGTTTTACGGCATATCAACGTCAATGGGTTATTTAATGCCGACAGCATTTTTAGGATAGATTCGTATGAATAGAATATGTATTCTTTGGTTTAGATTGGTTTATTTTGTTTTACGGCATATCAACGTCAATGGGTTATTTAATGCTGACAACATTTTTAGGATAGATTCGTATGAAGGGAGTATGTATTCTTTGGTTTAGATTGGTTTGGTCTATTTTTGTTTTACGGGGTTATTTAATGCCGACAAAACTTTTATTGCTGGTAATATTTTGTTTTGTCCAAAATCTGTTTCTGGTAATATATTTCCTTTAAAACTGTATAGCTTGTAATAATTTTTTTCAAAAAAGTATTGCTGGTAATAGTTAACTATTTGCCCATAGCTGGGATCCTAACTGGTGCTACCAGCCCGGGTCAAGTTTGACCTGGGAACACCAGCAATTAAGAGGTGGTTCCATGTTTGTCAAAATCTCCTGATCAGAGGCCTTGCTGCTGGACATAGTTTAACATCTTACTCAGGGCGGGGATGTAGTTTAACGTCTTACCTAGGACGCATTTAAGGTGGACTTAATCAAAATAGCGAAACTTAAAAAGGTAATCACAGGGGATAAATAAATAAATTTGCACCGATTTGTTTTGTTTCTAGTAATTTATTTATTTTAGTCGTGGTTCCTTATTTATCACCAGCGTTTACCATTTTCAGTTTCGCCATTTTCATTATTGTTGTTCCAACAAATCTTTCTGAAGAAGTCTTGGACGAAAAAGGTTCCTGTTTAAAAGAATGCGTTCTGTCATTTTCAAAGCCATGTATATTATGAAATGGAAATTAAGTAAATGCTGTTAGAGAATATTTGTAGGTATGTATATGTGGGTGTCTTTATTAATATATGTGTGTATGATCGCTTATATATCTCTTTCATTGTATTTATATGTTGTTTGCTTTTTTTAAGGGTCGTTGACATCTATTTCCTGTTTCGTACGTGTTTTTGCGTGTTTATATATCTAAATATGTCTATGTGTTTGTGTATTATAATCTGATTGTATATGTATTGTCTTTTGCAAGATTCCATCCTCCCCTGCGCAAATGTATCTAAGATGTAACGAAGCTTTACATCAATATTAGATTTTAACGTTTATTCTGAGTTTTTGGCCTTTCAAATAAAACAAAATAAATAACAAAATATATGTATTTTTTCTTCAGTTTCTTCTTTAAATAATTTTATAATATTTTAAACTTAATACATATAAAATTTAAAATTGGTAATTTTTAATTTTCAATTTTATAATAAAAATTAATATTAATAGGAATAATTTTTATTTTAGTCTCTAACCCCAACATTAACGCATTAATTATTAATAAACAAGGTCCGTTGTCAAGTTTTTTGAATTCTCGTATACTTGTATTTTGATTGGTCATTCCAGCTTATGTAACAGCGTTTCCCCTATCGAGGGTTGTTTGGTCGATTTGAACCTTTTTAAAACTCTTTATTCTACATTCAACACCATCACTTGATAAGACACCGGAAGTGTGAAAACAAAATGGCTATTTTTGTAGTGATTTTATAAGGTGTCCCTCAGACGAGTCTCTGCCGAGGAGCAGTCTCTCGTCACGGGAAACTGACTACGGGCTCGGATACCCCACTTTAAACTCGGCCTTATGCCACATCTTGCTGCGTGGGGCAGCGTTAAATAATTATAACATATTTATATTATAATTTTCGAATAAATTATATATACAAAGAGTGTGAGTTCAATACACGGTTAAGGCAGTGGAGAACATTCAGGGGGAAATTAACAGGAGATAACTGATAACTGACATCCATTAAAGATGGTAAGTGGAACTAGAACAGTCTACAGTGAGCGAAATAAAGGGTTCAGTTCGACATTCCAACCACCTGAAGAAGGCCGGAGCGTACAATGGCCAAAATGTTGTAATAAATATGGCGACAAAGATGAGGACAATAGTCCGAATAATGTAAATAATGTATATTAATATTGCTTAATTTCTGGAAGGCTCTTCTACAATTCCAATTTACCTTCAGAATTCCATATCACATTTTCCTTCGTTTGTTACGAAACTTCTAAGATAGTTGAATCCTTGTTGTTGCTTGATTTTGGCCTCCATAATACATAACCTCAGCAGGATATGATAATATGATAAAAACTTTAGTTTTAAGATATGCTATATTTATGGGTGAAAGTGCTCAATATCAGAGATAGAGCGTATGTAAATATTTATAAAAGAGGACATTCGAATCAACAACACCCAGCGACAAATATCTCTTTTATGTTTAAAGACAATCGTCAGATCACTAAAGATTGCGTTTAAACATGAAACAGACTGTCCGTATATATATAATCTATACACACAAGCACACACACACGCACATACATATATATATATATATATATATATGTGTGTGTGTGTGTGTATTTAGGCAGCAAATTCCCTTTTAGGCATGCCTGATTAAATAAATTACAAACATTATGTCTGCTTACTTTTAGCATAATCCGTTCATGTTCATATATATATATATATATATATATATATATATATATATATATATATATATATATATATATGTGTGTGTGTGTGTGTGTGTATACTCTACATTCAACACCATCACTTGATAAGACAACAGAAGTGTTGAAACAAAATGGGTATTTTTGCAGTGATTTTATAACATATTTATGTTATAATTTTCAAATAAATGATTATATTTGCTCTACTCTGTATTGAGCACTCTTTTAAGATTAGTATTTGTTGGTTATTGGAATTTATTCCGTATACACCAATCTTATATTTGGGTATATATATATATATTATAATTTTTCTTATAAACAAAAACAATTTACTCACTACAAAGATGCCACCTTGTTCAAGTGCATTTTGTTGCACCTCGACTGATGAGAACCAAAATAAATAATTATTGCTCTACTCTCGGTATTGAGTCCTCTTTTGAATTAATGCTGTGAACGTTAGAATTTATATATTATTTTCGGCCTCATTACATTCGGATATATATATATATATATATATATATATATATATATATATATATATATATATAAGGACAGTAAAGTCGTGCTTGAAAATATATCATGACGTTACCTTATATAAAAATTAGTACATGAACATAAGGAAAAGCTAAGTAGTAAGTAATGGCGTGAGGTTGGGGCTTATATTTCAGATTTTTATTTTACCGAACATCATGAAGGATCCCCACCGACCTGGCAGCCTGTGAACCTTCCCGCCATCTCTGCTTTTCACTGATATTTTTTTAATTCTATAGCCTGCGGTAAATTTTGATCTATATATGAACATGTAAATGCGCTTCAGTTTCTGCCTTACACCTTCGACATGAAACTCCGCCCATTCTACTCCTCCCCTTCACCCTCCCTCAACGGCCTATTATAATGGTTACACTCATCATCATTATTAATAACTGGTTTTAGGGGCACCATTTAAGTGTGTGCTTAGGTACGTATAAATATATGCATATAATTATGACAATATATTCGCTGAAGGACAATATGCATCTATCTCTAATTCACTCACTCACTCACTCACGCACATTATCTATCTGTCTATCTATCTATCTCTTTAAACTGTTCATATCTATCTCAATTGTCAATATCTATCTATCTCAACTTTTTATATCTATCTCAACTGTTTCTATCTATCTATCTATCTGTTTAAACTGCTCATATCTATCTATCTCAACTTTTTATATCTATCTCAACTGTCAATATCTTTCTCAACTTTTTATATCTATCTATCTATCTATCTATCTATCTATATATATATATATATATATATATATATATATATAGTGTGTGTGTCATGTGTGTGTGTATCAACTGTTTCTATCTATCTATCTGTTTAAACTGTTCATATCTATCTCAACTGCCAATATCTATCTCAACTTTTTATATCTATCTATCTATCTATCTATCTCAACTGTCAATATCTATCTCAACTTTTTCTATCTATCTATCTATCTATCTATCTATCTATCTATCTATATATATATATATATATATATATATATATATGTGTGTGTGTGTGTGTGTGCGTGTGTGTGTATCAACTTTTTCTATAATATCTATCTATCTATCTCAACTATTCATATCTATCTCATCTGTTCATATTTATCTCAACTGTTTATATCTATCTATCTATCTATCTATCTATCTATCTATCTGTGAATTAATTGGCCATGGTTAAGTGTAATTAACAAAATTTCCAACAAAAGGAATTGACAACGTTCTCAATGAACAATAAGAAAAAGAACAGGGCAGAAAATTATTAAGTAAACAACATATATATGCAAGTCAGAATTAGGCAAAGCAATAGTAACAAGGTAAAATGTTCACAAAGTTAAGAATTGTCCTAACCCACAAAAGGGATTGTAACTTTTTGACTTCAAGATAAGAAATAAAAAATGTAGCGGATTGTATCAAGAATTGGATCATTTTTATTAATTAGGAAGAAATCTGTCAACCTTGGCCCACATTTGTTCCGATTTGAAGTTCTGTCTGCTATTGCTGCTCTTACAATGGCGTATGTTACGTGTGGTCGTAGCATCTGTTTGCACTCAACTCTCATTTAACAAAATCGTATAGCAGGATATCTCCTGTATGAATGCTACTATTTCACATGATGGCGAAACACTTTTTATTATGCTATTTACTACATGTTATAGTTAGAAATATCTCTCGTCTATCAAAATTTGCAATTTTAGTATATGTTAACACGGTATGCGTCGAAAGCTTTTCGGACATCGCTGGACGCAATTATCGATCTGCTTTTTATTTTATATATATATACATACATACATACATACATATATATATATATATATATATATATATATATATATATATATATATATATATATATTAGGGTGTATCGAAAATGTCAAATTTTGGAAATTGAAAATGGTCGAAAGATTTTTTTGGGTGTTGGGTCACTACGAATCCCAAAGTAAACTTAAAACTCCGTGTTCCATTTTTTTACACGAATGGAAAGTATCATTTTATGCCTCTTGCTACGTTTTTCCCGCAAAACATGTTTGACGGGCTCATGCGAGTCCCCGTAAAAAAGGGACACAAAACACTGAATTCAAACAAACTATAATTAATAAATGTATTAACAAAACATGTTACAGAAGGATAAAAAGAAACGAAGTTGAAGTGATGAACAGTTCAGTCTGTGTCTCTGAAATACTTACATGCTTCGTGTCTATCGGAGTGAAACGGGATGTGTCTTGCCGCTCCAAAAGTCAAAAAGGAAAGGGGAAGAACCATTCAACTATAGCGCCGACTGGGATTATCGTCAGGGGGCGGTAATCCAACGTCTTTGACTAAAATCACAGATTTGTTTTACGCATGCTAAAAGTTACGTATTTCCGCAATCATAAAAATCGTATAACTTTTAAACTAAACAACGTAAAAAGAAAAATAATTACGTTTTTTTCATAAATAAATAATTTTCAAGATTAAAGAGTATCTTGAGTCTACCCTAGAAAAAAACAAAAACAAAATTGTTCAAAAAAGAGAATTTTGGTGATTTTGTTTTTATTTATCCACCAGGTGTCTTTCCTGCAGGTTCTGCCGTATAACTTGATGGAATTCTATCACATCAAATTTATTTCAACCAGATTTTACATCAATTGCAAACAAATATGACGTAAGGAAAAAGAAAAAAAAAAAAAAAGAAAATCATGGAAAAATCTTTTCCATCCAATAATGAAATAGATTTATTTACATATAAATTTCCTATTTACATGGAATATTTACATTATATTACATAATATTTATATAAAACATAATATTTATTAGGTTGGTGCAAAAATAATTTCGTTTTCTCACATCGTAACATATGTTAGAAAACGAAATTATT
>OZ010610.1:6230423-6280423 GCA_963932145.1 Acanthosepion lycidas | reverse complement strand
CTATCTATCTATCTATCTATCTATCTATCTATCTATCTATTGGCTTATCTGTTCGTCTGTTCATCTCAGTATCAATCTGTTCATATCTATCTGTCTATAATTATGTAATTCCGACCCCTCTTTTTTCAGTCTATCTATCTATCTATCTATCTATCTATCTATCTATCTATCTATCTATGTGAATGAGACACGAGTTCGAATCTTACCATGTTCGATTTGTCAGGGAGGAGATTTTTCGATGTTATCAGCCTGTTGAGGCGATCGCAGCGTGTGGCACCATTGGAAAGTTCCTGGCAACCATATCGCAGGTTGACTCAAGCCTTCTGAGCGAAATTAAGTAGACGGAATAATTTTTGGAAATTGTCGAAGATTGTTCGAGCACGAAAGCACATATCATCGTAATCGATGAGTGTAATGATCTTGTTCAAAAACAGTTTCAGGATTTCATATATATATATATATATATATATATATATATATATATATATATATATATATATATATAGTTTATGCAAAACTAGGTAATCCGTATGGGTAGACCCAAGGAGGATGATATCCAGAGAGCTCAATGTAAATTCAGAGCAAATATGTTTGAATAAAAACAGACCACTTTAAGGTTCCATGTAATAAGTTATTTCACAACAACCGCCTTAAAAGGGCTCTGGATCATCAGACTTTACTTCCAAAGGTTGAAATGAAAAATGAAAAGAAATTTACACATTTTTGACGGGCCGCATGAAGCATATGTAAAATTAACGAAGTGAGGGAGTGAGGTGCGAGAGAAGACATGAGTGAGTTAGATGTACCATTTCAATTCTTTATCCTTAATCCCACTCTGTGTAGGCTAGACGTCGCTTAAACTTAACGTGTGTTATCTCTAGATATAGATGGGTAAGGGGTGAGGGAGAAGACCGACATTAAAGGAAGAAGCTACAACAAACAATCATAAATCAATTCCATGAGAGCAGGTTTCACTCAAATTCTTTGACGCTGTTATTTCGCATTACTTTAAAGGGTATAGAGCCCTTTAAAAGTGTTGTGGTGAAATAACTTATTACATGGAACCTTAAAGTGGTCTGTTTTTATTCAAATACATATATATATATATATATATATTCAATAAGAGTAAATAGGTTTGCCAAACATCCTGTTCACACTCCTCTCCGGTTGTTTAAACAGGAGTAGGGGTTCATCCCTCCCTGTTTAGGATTGAGTTTCCGGTTCCTTCTAAATTCTACTTCAACTCTATACTCCTAACGTCTTAACCTAATATATCGTTTTAAGGTATGCAATATTTATGGGTTGAAGTGTTCAATATCAGGGATGGAGCATATGCAAATATAAAAGTGGACATTGAAGTCAACACCCAAAGGTGAGCGTCATGCTAAACGCAATCGTCAGGCCTACATGACGATTGACTTCGATCGCGACTTTTATATTTATGACCAGCACCTGAAGATTGCGTTGTGCATGAATCATCGAGACGTTCTACCGATGAGGAAATAATGTATACTTATTAATATATACTTAATAACTCTGATATAGTACATCGAGCACTATTTTATTAACATTGGCACTCAATGTGCGAAATCTAAAATAAATAAAATAATAAATAACGAAAATAGAATAAAAAAATGTGCCGAAAAAATCCAAAAAATGAAAAGAAACAAACTCAGTGTGAGGGTTATACATTTTAATCCTCTCTTTCTACCAGAGTTAACGAAGTTTTGTGCGTGTGTGTCAATTTATATCTCACTAGATCCCTCCCACCACCTCCACCTCTCTCTCTCTCTCTCTCTCTCTCTCTCTCTAAAAAACACTGGTTCCTACTGCCGTTAAGCATTACTCTAAGTAGGAATTGAGTTCTCCGAGCCGCTGGCGTATTTCGTATAGAGAAAAACGTTAAAATTCCCTTTTTTTTATGTCATGAGTCAATGGCCTAGGGGTAAGATGTCTGACTGATATCAAATCCCGGCTTGAAATCTAGCCACACTGAGGAGATGTGATACAGCGAAACAGTGTGGATGACTATATATATATATATATATATATATATATATATATATATATATATATATATTTGTACCGTCGTCTAAGTAGGCAAGGTATAAAATAGATCAGCAGCTACATTTTTCGTTCTGTGGCACGATATGCATCTAAACTAACAAAAATTATGATTGTTATGAATAAAATGCAAAAAATTATGATTGTTATGAATAAAATGCAAAATATTTTATTTTCTTGTAGATTTACTACATAAAGCTACCAATCATGTGTAATTACTGACGACCCAACATACACATATATGCTACATACTACCATAACACGACTCCAAACCCTAAACAACTAATAACACATAGCTTAGAACGACTACAATTTCGTTCATACATTCTGAATGTCCTTTCAGTACCGAAAATAGTATGTAAAAAATATTAATTAAAAATTATAATAAATAAAGTCAAAAATAAAAGTACACATAAAAATAAAATAAATCTCAAGGTCAAGGCTATAAATGAACTAAAAATATTAGCCGTAAGAAAAATGTCCCAAACCGGTTTTTCTCTCATTTTTCCCATAAGCCACTTTTAGTCTATATACAGAGTGCCGAAAAAGGGAGGATCATTATATGGTTTGACGCTTGCTTAAGGTGTGAAATAAATAGTTTACACGAAATTTTGATTAATATGTCTATACCTTTTATGTCTATATACGTCTTCAGTAATAATACCAACATTAATACTCTGGCTTCCATCTTCAAAGTCTATTCAGAAATAGCATGAAAACGGTGAATAAGTTTAAAAAAGAGGGAACAGTAGAGAAGAAAACTGGATCAGAAAGAAGGATCATAATTTCAACCTAGAGCTAAATACATTCTTATTGTTCAAAGTAGAGTCCAATAGTGTTATAAAAACCTCGGAGAATTCCAGCAAGATATCTTTAATCATTTCTACAATACAACGATTCAAGCTTAATCAAACAATTGGACAATTTTGCTGTTACAGGATTCGGACAATTTCGCTGTTACACCCGGTATATGCGTGTATATTTGATTCTCTCTCCTTTCTCTCTTTCTGTATTCCCGTTACCAACGCACACACACCATGTTTTCAGATAAGACGTTTAGCCATCTTGATACAATTTGTCGTGAGAATCACTGAAAAGCTCTTTCAGTTAATCAGCTAGAAAGAGAACAGGTTAAAATCATTTTGTGTCAGCTCCACTATGTCTTCCCAACTGAGCAATGGTGAGAGGAAAAAGATCATTCAGGCCTTCAGAAATAGTACCAACAGTCATAACCTGGTTTCCATCTTCAAAGTCCAAGAACCATCAAGTGAATAGTGAATAAGTTTTAAAAAAAGAGGGAACAGTACAGAGAAAGACTGGATCAGGAGGTCTCAACAGGTAGAAGGATCATCATTTCAACTTAGAGCTAAAGACATCAATTAGAAAAGATCCAATTCAATTCATAAGACGTTTGGTATGTGAGAGAGGTTCAAAGAGCAGTGAAAAAAAACTTGAAAATGAAATCGTACGTGAAACCTGTGTGGCAACTTATTACTACTCCAGGACAGAAGGTTAGAAAGTTAGAGAGGGCGAAGATCATCTTGAATTTCAATTCTTCATGTGCTTCCGATCCTTAGCTATGATTAATTAATGACGAACATTCATCACGATTTTTCTCTTAAGCTTGGAAAGTAATTATTCTCTTATATCTTATTGCATTCTTATTGCTCGAAGTCAGTGGAATAGCATTATAAAAACCTCGAAAAATTACAGTAAGATATCTTTAATTATTTCTAAGATACAGAGGTTCAAAACTTAATCTGTACAATTGAACAATTTTACTTTCACAATATTTGGACAATTTTGCTGTTACAAGCAGTATATATATATATATATATATATATATATATATATATATTACTGCTACCAGCAAGCAGAAATATTTCTCCTCCCGATGATGGCCCTTTTGGCCGAAGCTAGACGAGGAATCTAAATGAAATAATAATAAAAAAACGAAAGAATATTAATCAACAACCCAGTGTGTCTGAAGATTTTAATTTTTAAAATTTTTTTTTATTGTTCAATATATATATATATATATATATATATATATATATATATATATATATATATATATATATCAAATATTTATTCATATCACTACAAAAATAGCCATGTTATAAATTTGAATAAATATTATTTGCGCTATTGAGCTATCCTTTAAGAATAATGTCTTTGGTAATCGAATTCTATTCCATCATTGCCAACCATGAACTTATACATACATACATACATATATATATATATATATATATATATATATATATATATATATATATATATATATATATATATGAATTGCATAAAAATGAAACTCAATTGTATCCCATTTTTATGGCCATTTCGCTCCTCTCGCTAAATTCCCTGGAGCTTGCCAATACTAAAACGTTTGGTAAAAAAAAAAAAAATGAGTTATAAAGTTTTTTTGTTTTTTTTAAAAAAAAAAGTTTTAGTACTGACATTTTATATCAAGAGTTTTAGTATTGACAATGTCCAGAGAATTTATCCCAAGGGGCGCCATAAAAATGGGGTATAATTGAGTTTCATTTTTATGCAATTCATTTCTATGCTCTATAATAAATATATTGCGCTCTCTTTTGTGGATTAGTTTTAATATTTTATATTAATAGGATTCACTTGGATTAAGTGCAAATTTTTGCCTCTATATACATACATACATACATACATACATACATGCATATGTATATATATATATATATATATATATATATATATATATATATATTATTATTATTATTATTATTATTATTATTATTATTATTATTTTTACTAAATTTAAAGAAAAACCGACTACCTTGGTAACACCAACGGACAACTTGCCAAAAATCCTAACACTTTAAATAAGAGAAAATCTTGAACAAGGAAAGAAAAAAGAAAAAAAAATGCCTCAAGGCAAACACCTATCTACTCAGTAAAGTAAATTGCTCAACGCCTAGATTACCAAGACAGAGCCAAAACGAGGACACCCCGAGTCGTTACTCAAGTTTCACTCTCTCGTGATCTTCAGATGATTAGGACGCACATGAAAGAAGCGGGAGTCTAGTTTTATATGATGAAGACCGTAAAGCAACACTGGAAAAAAAATAAAATAACATTAATTAAATAAAAACATGCAAAACCCTTCACTCACGAGAGAAAAAAAGACAAACAAAGAAAAAAGTGTTTTTTTTTTCTGTGCTTATATTGTGTGCTGGTCTTTTCCGTCGTTTTCGACGTATGAGAATCAAGCAGCTCAATTCTTAGAATAAACAGTCAGTCTACCTGTACATACCATTTGATTATGGAGATGAAGTCTTGTGCAGAACCAACCACGCTTTTTGGAAGAGCCGAAAACAGAGAACTGGTCAGCAGTATGCCACAAGATGTCCAAACAATCCTTCGCAAGTTTTGGCTACAGACTTGTTCTTCTCCTAGACAGGTTGCCACCCAAGGCTATAGGACCATGTCCGTCCTGCAATTTACCCATAGCTAGGGAGGGGAGAAAAGATGGATTCATACCTTTCTCAGGGGTATTAGCTCGTAATTGGGGTTAACCCTGAATTCACTCGAGTTAGAGAGTTACACAGTAAGAGACACGGTTCACGCGCATAGGCAGGGAGGATAAAGGTTTATCCTAGACCTGAGCAAGTTAAGAAACATCCTATTGGAAGTCGGTTCTACAGAGAAATGGTTCGCAGGAAGGAGCTGCTCGGGTGAAACTTACTTTTCATCTATGGAATCACGGATCCGTGAAGGTTAAACCTGGCGAAACTAAAGAATGTACTTTGACCGAGCACTTTCCGTAGCGATAGAGCAGCGAGAGGCTTGTCATATCTCATCTGCGAAAGACAAGTTGCAAGGTGGGAAATAATTTCATAGATGCATAGATGTCCCTGCACACTGTCGAGAGAGGAAAGTGAAAACTTGGCAGCTCCTGCCCAACTATGACAGCAGTATTTCATTTTAGGCCTGGTCTGTCTCTTGTATCTGTAGAAGATATAAGGAGGAGTCAGTTATTTACTGGAGCAGTCCAGAGAGACGATCATTTGTTGAACCTTTAACGATGTCTACTAGAGGTCAGGGTTCAGTTTAAGGCTGAATAGTCGCTCAAGGCACGTGGGCGCTCCCCGTTGAATATTCATTCATGTGTTAGTTCGGGTCCGATCGGCGATGATAGAATGAAACCAGTTCTTAAGAGCGATTGGGTTGAAACTAAATATTCGTCCAGAGACACCGTAGCCTCTGAGAGAAGGCCAGCATACCAAACCCTGCCTAACGCCTTCGGGATATCTAAACCCACAGCCCGAGCCTCACAGATCTTATCTAAAGCCTGATAGACAAATTCAGTAATGGTCGGTAATCCATCGATAGTAGACATAGAGAAACGAAAGCCATATTGATTATGACCCTATCTATAAATATTTTCATGACAACTGCTTTGATAAGCTATTTTCACTGGTGTCTCGACTCCTTGTATTTAAGCGTGCTTCTAGTTTGACATCTCAGTCCCACCCTTTTACTGTTGAAACAGTTAAATGCAACCGCCTCTTCTACTACAACAGCTTCTTCTCCCGCACTTCCCCTTCCTCTTCCCTGATAACTATAATCTTCAAAAATTTAAATGCAATGTCAATCGATCCCCGTTCTTCTTTTCATCGTTTTCTCACCCTCCCTTATTCCCGTTTTTTTCCTTAGTTTCACTCTCTGTAACCCCTTGCGTATTAGTAGCACTCCCACCTTGCTTGTGGCGGAGGGACTGGCCACTACTTTAAGTTTCATGTGCTTGTAATCTTCAGTAACTTGCAGTAATAAAATGATTACATTACATACCACCACAATTTGGTAAGTAAACCAAACTCGCACAGTGGGGAGGTTAGATCATCCAGCCAAGATGTAAAACAGTAAAAAAAAAAAAAAAATCAACCTGGAAAGGCTTGCCAGTATAACAAAAAGTACTCAATAACAAGAGAAACCGGTGTCATAGCAGAGAAGCTGAGAGATTAAGCCTAAAAGTGCTCAACAGGACCAGACAATCAAATTCACGCTAGAGAATATATGACTCCAAGGTTTGAATAAGCAGCTCTAAATAGAGTCTGTCCCAAATAAGCCTTCTGTCAAAAAATTGGTCTATGCCATAAAAATGACACAGCATTTGAAGGCTTATTTTGGGCAAACTCTATTTAGAGCAACTTATTCAAACCTTGGAATTATATATATATATATATATATATATATATATATATATATATATATATATATATATATATATATATAGGAAGTGTAGTGATAGTGAAAACCACTTATCTCGATCAAGAACTTCTTGAGAAAAAGGCATATGTTTGGTCAAATTATGGAAAGTCGGTGTCCCCAAATATTTTCACCAAGGAGTGATTTATATACTAGTTTCGCCGATCGGACTCCAAACTACCAACAATCACGATTGACTATCTATCTAGCTATCTATCTATTAGGTTGATGCAAAACAATGACGTAATAATGTCGTTTTTTGACGTTAAAAATACGTCAAAAAACGACATTATTACGTCATTATTTTTGCACCAACCTAATATCTATCTCTCTATTTATCTATCTATCTATCTATCTATCTATCTATATATATATATATATATATATATATATATATATATATATATATATATATATATATATATATGTTAAAAAGTCATTAATATTTTATCACTGTCCCCCTTACATGTGATATGTGAAATAATTTTTCTATTCACGTGTGTACAACTGACAGGAAGAAAAAGATAACGTCACACGCTTTTATGACATTTACCATGTACTTGCTACATTTCGTTTATGATGGAAAGATTCCGAAGAATAAAATAAATTAACAGTATATATATATATATATATATATATATATATATATATATATATATATATATATATGTACACACACACACACGTATATATATATATATATATATATATATATATATATATATATATATATATATATATATATATATATATATATATATATATATATATATTCAAGATATGCTATATTTAAAGTAAAAGTATTCAATATCCGGGATAGAGCATATCCAAATATAAGCAGTTTGGACACTGAATTCAACGCTGAATGTCGAAAGTCGGTTTCACGCTTGAAGGCAATCTTCAGGTCATGGGAATTGGATAGTAGCTCAACTATTTATATATGTTAGTCAATGGGGTTTTGTTGATTATTTCCGGTATATTATGTTATTCTAACGGCAACTGAATAAGTAGGAACGCTTATTCAAAATTATACTAACGGCTAAACTAATTATATGCTAGAAATATGTTATTTTATAGCTATTTTATAGGATAAGTTGTTAACTTTAAAACTTTATACCCACTGACATGCATAGATAAACAGTGGAGTTAATGTCCAACCTACATTGCCTGATGATTACACTCAAGCAGTCAGTCATGTGTGTGTGTTTGTGCGTGTGTATTCTGTATTTCTGGAGCAATGCATCTTTTATACAAGCATCGTTAGTGTTACTTTCATTATTGACTGCCGAGTTATGTAATTCAATAATTGTGTATTTGGGCAGCAACTTCTCTTTTGTACAAGTTACTTTCCTATATATGTATATATCCTTCGTTGTAATTCCTGTTTTCAAGAGCTCTGTTGAATCTTCTGAGCCCTCGAATTATCGCCCTATTAATCTTTTATCTCTTTTTGGCAATGTACTAGAGGTTCTAATCAACGCCAAATTGGTTAAGCGTCTCACTTCATACGTCCTCTTTCCCATAATAAATATGGCTTTTCGATTCTCCATGTCTACTATCGATGTGTTACTGGCCATTACTGAATTTGTCTATCAGGCTTTGGATAAGAACTTTGAGGCTCGGGTTGTGGGTTTAGATATCCCGAAGGCGTTAGACAGGGTTTGGTATGCTAGCCTTCTCCACATTTCAGGGGCTACGGTGGCTCTGGACGAATATTTAGTTCAACCAAATTGCTTTAAGAACTGGTTTTATGAAGTCCTTGTTGAAAGGACACGCTTTTAGTTCATTTCATATTAATGACCTTTTTCTTATCTTCATCAAAGACATTTCAGATGTCATTAATTTCAAACGCGGTATTTATAATGATGACACAACTCTTTACTCCTGTCTTAATAGCAAGGTCGAAAGTTGCTCTTGTGTAGGATTTCATATCACACAGCTCAACCGAAACAAGGAATGATTTGTAAATTCTAACTCTCTCCCCACAAATCTGCTTTCGTTTAAACACCATAGAGAACGTTTTCAGTCTTCCATCAACATGGCTGATACTAATCTTCAGGAGAGCAACACTTTAGCACTTATTGGGTTCACGTTTTCCACTGACATGAAGTAGAGTCATTATATTAGATCAATTGCTACGTCTACTGATAGCAAAATTCTTTCACTTTGCTATGCTGTACAATTTTCTTGTCAGAAGCCATCTTGCACATTTATAAATCTACCATTCGTCCGTACATTGAATATTGCTGCTATATCTAGTCTGATGCTCCTATTATGTATCTCATGATTCTAGATAAAATCCAAAAAGAATCTATAATGTAATCGATCCTGACTTGGCATCTAGACTGCAGTGACTTTCCCACCACGTAACATGACCCCACTCTGTCTTTTGTCAATACATCCGTTTCCAGGAGGAAAAAAAAACAGTTTAGTTCGTACAAGGAGAGAGTGAAGCCGTCAAAAAGAGGATGACGAAAATTTATCGAAGAAGTACGAGAAAGATGGCAAACGAACTGGATTATTTCGTATAGGGTCGCTAAAGAGGCTTCTGAAAGAGGATTTAGGGCTAAAACCATACAAGATTCAACGACGAAATCCGCTCTCAAGTGCCTCCAAGCAAAAACATATTAAATATTCTCGATATGATACATCTTTTTTTGTGTGTGTTAGTAATCCGAATGTCTTTCTTGAACTGGCAGTGAAGAGTTCTGCGCGAAGGGTCATAAAACAATTAAGATTGGTCCGAGAGAAATGATGAATTAGTTATCGGTATCTTTTAATGTTTTAATCTCCCCTGTGTGTTCTTAGATCTATTTCCATTTTCGTGTGTTTCTGTCAGCATGTGTGTATATATGTGTATATTCCCTCTCCATACATACACACTGTCTCATTACGAGCAATTAGTAAACACATTTGTAAACACACACACACACACACCAACCCACTACAAGGAATCAGTACATACACAGACACATGCATATACACATACGTACACACACATACGTACACACACATACTTTCCAATTTACATGGAACTAGTATGCACATACACGCACATACACACATGTATACGCACATACATACACACGTACTTCCTGTTTGGGGTTTGTGTGCGTGCCCGTGAGTAGTCCCTTGCTTTTGTCAACATGTGTATATATATATATATATTTTTTCGAGCTCCACAGATACCCGTGTGAGCGTGCGTTCATGCATGTGAGTGGCTTGATTACTGTATTTGGTCACTATGCATCCATGTTGTGTGCTTTTGCGTGTGGGGTTATGATCTATTTAGTTCTGGTTTAAATTTGTTTATGAAGTTTTTTTTCTTGTATTTGTAGGTAAGAATAATTGTCTGTTTGATATATCGGCATAATTTTAAATTTACCCTGGTTACATTTGAAGATGTGTTGTGATACAAAAAGTTTTCTGTTGTCTGGCAATTTTATATTGCTTTTGTGTAGGGAGACCCTGTTGTTCAGTTGTTGGCTGATGCCTATATATGACTTCTTACATTTTGTGCATTTAAGTACATAAATCACATTTTTGGAGTTTTTATTTATGATGAATGTTGTTTTGGGGGTTTCAAAAGTGTAGGAATTTCCTTCTATAATGATGTCACAAACCCCACATCTTTTTTTGTTGCATTTCGTGACTCCCTGTATTGTATGTTGGTTAAATTTAGATGATGTTATTATGTGTTTCAGGTTTTTAGATTGGCGTTTGCTTTTAATTATTTTGGTTGTTTTTAGTATATTTTTCAGTTTATTATTCTTGCTAAGTAGGTCTAGATTTTTTGTAATTTCTGTGAATAGTTCTGGATTGTTTTTGTTGTATGTTGAGACATATGCTAGAGTTTGCTCGACGTTACGTTGCTTTTTATTTCTAAGTTAGACAAGAGGAATTTTTTGCGAGTTCAAAATCTTTGTTTATTAGTGTTGTGGGGGTAGCTTCGTTTTTTTAGAGTTTTATGTAGTTCTTCTAGGCGGGTTTTTCGGAGGTGTTTATCAGTCACTATAGTACAAACCCTACATGCCGTGCTAGGGAATAGGGGATGGATTTTAAACAGTTTTTTGGGTGATGGCTCTTGAAATGAAGATATTGTTGGGTGTCTGTAGGTTTGTGGTAGATATCTGTGATTATGTGGTTGTTTTTATTTCTAATGAGTATATCTAAATATGGTAATTCGTTAAAATTATATTCTTGCGTGAATTTGATTTTTGGGTGTAAGTTTTGAAGTAGTGCGAATAATTGGTTAATATCACCCCATGAAGATTTCCAGAAAAGGAAGCAAACATCTAAGTATCTTTTCCAAGATTTAGTGAATTGGGTTTTTATATTTACCCCATATATTTGTTCCATCCATTCATTGAGGTTTTCTTCTAGGTAAGCTAATGTTAGGGTGGCATATGTTGGTGCCATTTTTGTTCCCATTGCAGTACCCAGAGTTTGGATATAGTTTTTGTTGTCAAATTCAAAGGTGTTAATGTTTAGAATTAGGTCTATACTATCGATAATGAATACCCTAGTGAATTTGGGATGTAGTGTTTCTGGATGTTTTCAGTCCAGAATGAGATTGTTTTTTTACCTAATTCATGGGGTATGTTGATGTATAGGCTACTAATGTCAAAAGTTGCTATAAGCGTTGCCAGATCTACTTTTTGTGGTATGCAGCTAAGGAAATGGATATCGTCTCTGTTGTGGCTTTTAATTTGTTTAGTATATGGTCGCAATATTATGTCTATTAGGTTACTGAGTTTGATAGTTGGACAGGCTGGTCCTGCTACCATTGGTCTGAATGTAAGGTCACTGGTGTTCGGGATGCAAATATATATATATATATATATATATATATATATATATATATATAATATATGTAATATATATATATATATGTATATATATATATATATATATATATATATATATATATATATATATATGTATATATATATCGACTTTTTAATCTGCCATTATTTCTTATGACTATAAACGTTATTTTTAGTGGGTACACGTATTTCCCTATTTTATTTTTTTATTTTTCTTAAACAGTGAAATCCTTAAGAACAACCGACCTAGATCGAGAAGTCCTATGAACGAAAAATGTCGGGATCACAAATTTCACTGTTTAGGAAAAAATAAAAACATGTATAGAAACTCAAACACATTTGCTCACTACAAATAGAGTACATTAATATCTATTTATCTATTTATCTCTCTATCTCAATAAATAAAATTAAATGTCAAACTTATCTGTCCCCACTCAGAGTTTTGCGGAGATATCCACTAATCAGGTTCTTGATAGAAAAAAATGAATTTATTTACAGAAATCATATTCTAGTTCCCTGAGGATCTGTGTGTGTGTTTGTATGTGTGTGTGTGTGTGTATCTATCTATCTATCTATCTATCTATACGTCCTGGGTATGAAGATAAACTACATCCGCGTCATGGGTATGGCGATAAACTACATCCAACAGCAAGGCCTCAGATAATGTTTTCGGAAAAATAATGTTGCCAGCTATGCGTTTTTGAAACAATAATGTTGCCAGCTATAAGTTTTTGAAACAATAATGTTGCCGGCTATAAGTTTTTGAAACAATAATGTTGCCAGCTATACGTTTTTGAAACAATAATGTTGTCAGCTATACGTTTTTTGTTAAAAATAATGTTGCCAGCTATACGTTTTTGAAACAATAATGTTGCCAGCTACAAGTTTTTGAAACAATAATGTTGCCGGCTATACGTTTTTTGTAAGAAATAATGTTGCCGGCTATACGTTTTTTGTAAAAGATAATGTTGCCGGCTATACGTTTTTGAAACGAGAATGTTGCCAGCTATAAATTTTTTATTCCATACAAAATAGGCACTTAAAATTCATATAAACTGGATTTGGGATTAAATAACCCACAGTGGTTGATATGCCATAAAACCCAAACAAACAAACAAACAAAACAAACAAAACAAAACAATCTATCTATCTATCTATCTATCTATCTATCTATCTATCTCTGTTCAGTATCTATCTGTCTTAGTCTGCTCATTATCTAAATATGTATATATGTATGTTTGTATGTATGTATCTATCTATTTCAGTTTCTTCATACGTTTTTCATTTCATTCTTTCTTTCTTTCTTTCTTTCTTTCTAGTTAGCTATCATGTTTGATTGTAATCTGTTGAGGAAATGTGAACTCTCACAGTGTCTGAATATTTGTTCAGTTTCTAACCACATTCTATCGTTTATACAGTTCTGCGCAAACCCCAAGGGAGTACATTCGATTTTCATCGGCCCGTCTCTCTCCCAATCAAATCTCTCAGTGTGTTTTTGTTTTCACGATTTTTTTTTCGTCTTTTTTCCCTCTTTCTCGATCTTTTCCTCATTGTAAGAATTTTTTTCCATTTTCTGTTGATACAATTTCCCTTTTCGATTCAGGAAAGTTTCATTCGTAGCTTTTTGTATTTCTTTATTAATCTCTCTCTGTGTGTCTCTCTCTCTTCCTCTCTCTCACTCACTCAATCTCACTCTTCTCTCTCTCTCTATATATATATAATATATATATATATATATATATATATATATATATATATACAACTCTTTCTAAACAAAACCAAATTAAACCAAAAATATGAAAAATAGAGAAAACAGCATCAGTCTGCAACAATAAATCTAAAAACTTTAAACTCTGGCTGGGGGTGGATATAGGGATAGAGAGAGAGAAATTGTTATTAAGAGAGAAAAAGGGAGAGAGAGAAGTGAATGAGAGGGAAAGAAGAAGATTGATTTTTTTTACGGCATATCAATCTGTTCAAGGTTATTTAAAGCCAGAAGATATTTTTAGATTGTAAGTGTTCTTTGGGAGATGATAATGATTTACTGATACAGGTCGTACTAATTAACCCATATTTGGGGAGAAGAAAATGTGAATTCATACCTTTCTTAATGGTATTTGCGCGTAAGTGACTAAAATGAATCCGACTGGAAATAGAACTCGGCTCTCCGATTTCCAATTCCGATCCGTTTTCCATTACGCCACCCGCACATCCAAGCATACAGCAACTCGGTATTTCCAAGTGGTCACCCATCACTAGGCTCGACATTTCACCTCCATTGATCGTGCGAGAACCGGTGTTCCATCGTGATCTGGTCGTAATTTCAGGGAAGGAGGGAGAGAAAGATAAATGAAGAGAAAGAGACAGAGGGTGAAAGAGAAAGAGAGAGAGAGAGAGAGAGAGAGAGAGAGAGAGAGAGAGAGAGGGTGATAGTGGCATGAGTCCAGCTATGTTTGTATTCATCTCTAATTGTAAATCTTCCTAATATTCTGGTTTAGAATCTTTTAATAACAACTTACCTGCCTCAGTATCTCGCCCCAAGCTCCTTGACGGCCCACAAAAGCAATCATCATAAATTTATTTCCACACGATTGCATATTTGTAAAGAGAGCTCCGGGGTGGGGTAGATAATCATTTATTTTTTTGTTTTTACTTATATGTTTTCCTGTCCGTGCATGCTCATGTACCTCAGTCCTTTCATCTACTCCACCCATACCTAGATATATGTTTTAATTTTCGAGTACATGTCAGCTCTGTGTTGTGAAGTGGATCTCATATGGTGTACGAACGAAGTTTTCTTCTTTTTTTTTTTTCATAAGTTATATAGAAAAACCTAACAACAAAATTGTTCAAATCGTGTAACAGCAAAATTGTCCAATTGTTAGTTTAAGCTTTGAACCGTTGTATCTTAGAAATGATTAAAGATATTTTACTGGAACTCTTCGAGGTTTTTATAAAACTATTGGACTCTACTTTGAACAATAAGAATGTATTTAGCTCTAAGTTGAAATGATGATCCCTCTTGCTGTTATGAGCTCCTGATCCAGTTTTCCTCTCTACTGTTCCCTCTTTTTAAAACTTATTCACCGTTCTCCTGATGGTTTGTGAATGGACTTTGAAGATGGAAGCCAGAGTATGAATGTTGACTGATCTTTTTCCTTTCACCATTGCTCAGTTGGGGCTGACACAAAATAATTTTAACCTGTTTTCTTTCTGAATAGCTCAAAAGGTTTTTCAGTGATTCTTACGACAAATAGTGTCAAGATGGCTAAACGTCTCATCTGAAAACCTGGAAAAAAAGAAAGTCAGTTTAATGTTTTTTTTTTTTTTAGATATTAAGCATTTTGTTGGATGAACAATTATCTCATGGGATAACACGTTTTAGACAATTTTGGTGTTACACCCGATATATATATATATATATATATATATATATATATATATATATATATATATATATATATATAGTCCAGTCTCTTTGTCTATTTCTTAATCTATTTATCTATGTTGAGAGAGAGAGAGAGAGAGAATGAGAGATGTTGTGGAAATAAGTTATACAATTTCGTTCACTGCGTCCGTGTATCTGTCCTTGTGTATAGACGGGTGCTTTTTTTTTCAGGGGATAGATAGATATAAACAAACTCAGATAGATAGATAGATAGATAGATAGATAGATAGATAGATAGATATGGTTGAAAGGAAGAAGAAATACATTTAGAAAGATCGGGTCCCACGCCATCGTCCGTTGTGCTACGGCTGTCCGTCTCATTTGCTAGTGACCCTCGTGTACACAAGCCGGTCACATATGACCGATCACGTATTCATTGCCAGTAGCCAGAGAGTGAAATCTCCGCCCTACAAACAAGAACGTTCCTCCTTCTACGTTTTCATTCATTTCTACCTGTTCGCTTTCTTATTTATTTATTTGTAACTGTGTTGTTTCTCATAGAAATAATCACATAATACAGATTTGACGCTAGAATAAGCTTGTTACTGACTCGATGTGCGCAAAGGTCACTTGAGGATAGACACATGAGCGACACCAGGTACAACAGGTCTTGTCTTTGAAAGCTAAAGTCGTTGAAGAAAAACCTTGAAGAAGATAGAAAGAAGCAGCAGCAGCAGAAGAAGAAGAAGAAGTTATAATTATAATGATAATCGTCTATGTTCCGTGTTCCTACAATTATAATCTTCTACGTGCTGTTCCCTTCATAACGTTGGCGATCATGGCTCTCCACAACTTCCTGTCCCTTGTAACTCTCAATAAATTTTCTCCTTTCCTCATTTAAACCCTACTCCGCCATCCATTCACTCAAGCTCTACAGGTAAGTTATGCGTATGAAAACAGAATGAAATAGCAAGGAAAGGTAGATGTGAAAAATTATAAGAGGAAGAAGAAAGGTTACTATTTTTCAAGCAAAATGTCTATAGTTACCACAACTTAACGCATTTCTATAATCGAACATTTTAAGCTATTAACCGCTGTACAATCATTTCAGCGTTGTTTTTTATTTTCAGGGCAATTAGTAAACATTTTTGAGCTTTTTCCTTCTTTTATTTTTTTCTGGATTATGTTAAATGTGTCTATGAATTGCTAAAATAATAGTTTCAACAGAAACCAAATGGCGTGCATATATATATTTTAACTTTTAGACAGTTCCTTTTCTGTATGGTAGATTTCAAAACTTGGTACAGTGCCTCACCCAATATCACAGTCATTACAAAGATATGACGTATCTATTAATTTTTTCATTTAGTCGCACAAATGCAATATCAAAGCGAATATCTTCCTAATTTTTCTTTTTTTATAGGATGAATGAAAAAAAAAAATTAAATTTATCTACCATCTTTTTTACATTGATTAAATGGAGAAAGTGATACCATGACGATTCGCTGAGTCATAGACAGCACTGAATTTCCATCAATCACAATAAAATGGAAATTTTCGTCATTCGCATTGATTTATAGTACATATAAAGATATGCAATTCATTGGTTCGTTTTCTACGCCTTTACGGGTTATTTATAGCCAGAAAATATATTTAGACTGTAAGAATTTTTTGATAATATTGATTTAGTGTTGCAAGACTTACAAATTAACCCATAGCTGGGGGAGAAAAAGTGGATTTATATCCAACCCAAGGGTATTTGCGTATAAGTGAATATAAAGAACACAACAGGAATTGGAATTCGGCTCTTCGATTAATAATTCCAAACCATTATCAATTCCACCAATCACACAGTCACGTTTACAGCGCCAGGTATTCATAAGGGGTCACCTATATTAAAAAAAGGCTTGACGTTGCTTAACTTCGGTGATCGTACGGGAACTCGGATCCCCGATTAATAATTCCAAGACATTATCCATCACACCAACCGCACAGCCACGCTTAGAGCACCTGTTATTCATAAAGGGTCATCTATATTAACCAGGCCCGATGTTGCTTAACTTCGGCGATCGTACTGTGGCCGTAAGCCAGATGAAGACTTGAGGCGGCTGAAAATTAGTTTTGAAAATGTATATGTGATCGAAAATTTTTTGTTTCAGATGAATAGAAATTAAAAGAAACTGTTGCTAACAATAAAAAAGAATGTTTGGAGAATGTAACACTCACAAGGCACATAGAAATTTTCTTTGATCGATTGATTTGTATTTAACGCCTCAACAACCCGTTATGTTTCATTTAAAGCCAAAACAATTTTTGGATAATAATAATAATAATAATAATTTTTCCAGACAAAAGTTCGACTATTTAACTCATAGCTGGTGGGGACAAAATGAATTCTCGTACCTTTCACAAGGACATATGCGCGTCAGTGGATATAACGAACCTGACTCGAATTCGGACTCGGTTCTCTGATGTCGTATTCCGAGCCGCTGTCTATTGCAGCACCCATACACCCACCCACATAGAAGGTAAAAGAAACCAGAGGAATGAAGTGGGTAACTTAAAGTATGTGCAAATGGGTAGAGGGACAAATAGGAGAAAGAATTGCAGGAAAACAATGAAAAGTAAGAAACTGTAGAAAGATTTGATAATCATTTCAGGGGTGGGGGGGGGGCGGGGCAAAGCGAATAAAGGGAAAGTGATGTGCAACTATAAAAAATTTTCTCTTATCCTTAGTTGAAACAAAAGAACTGAAAAGAATGAAATAATTGTAACGACTGATAATTCAGCCAAAGAATTGCAAGGACTTATATTCCAGTGATGTACAAGGGTGCCAAAGAATTGTAAGGACGGATATCCCCGTCATCTGCAGTGGAACCAAAGAATTGTAAGGACTGACATTCGCGTCATCTGCAGTCATGCTAAAGAATTGTAATTGTCACGCCGACCGCCGGTGATGCGAAAAAAGTCAAGGACTCTTATTCCCTTCATCAGAAGTTGAGCACAAGATTTGTAAGGATTTATATTTTTTGTCATCCGCTGTTGTGAATTGTAAGGAGTTGTATTCCTCTCATTTGCTGTTGAATTGTAAGAAGACATATTCCCGTTATCTGCAGTTGAACCAAATAATTTTAAGGAGAGATATTCCCGTTATCTGCAGCTGAGCCAAAGAATTGTGAGGAGAGATATACTCGTTATCTGCAGCTGAGCCAAAGAATTGAAAGGAGGGATATTCCCGTTATCTTCAGTTGAGGCAAAGAATTTTAAGGAGATATTCCTGTTATCTGCAGTTGAACTAAAGAATTGTGAGGAGAGATATTCCCGTTATCTGCAGCTGAGCCAAAGAATTGTGAGGAGAGATATTCCCGTTATCTGCAGCCGAGCCAAAAAATTGTAAGACCTGCTCTTCTGTTTTGTAGTTGAGCCAAAGAGTTGTAAGGAATGGTATTCCACTTATCTGTAGTTGAACCAAAGAATCGTAAACACTGATATTCCCGCCACCAGCAGATGAGGCAAAGAATTTTAAGGACTGACATTCCCGTCATTTGCAGTTAAATATTTGTAAGAACTGATATTTATGCCATCAGCAGTTGAGGTACAGTTTTGTAAGAACTGATAATTCCGTCATTTGCAGATTGAGTCAAAGAATTGTAAGCACTCATATTCTTGTCATCCGCAAATGATCTAAAGAATTGTAATGACTGATATTCTCGCCATTTGCAGCTGCGCTATAGAATTGTAAGGACTGATATTCCCGTCATTGATGTAACATACCTACGAACGATAATGGGTATGTCCCCATTCCCATAAATACAGTAGTAAATACTGTATGTCGGTCTGCAGTCGGAGATTCGTCTCCAATTGTGCTGGTCAAACTCTCTGCCTCAGGGCAGAGAGTATACTCACACGAAGCTATGTCGAAGGGCAGAGTCTTGTCTCGGGAAACAGCTACCCGACACCGTTTTATACGGCGTTTACGGGAAATTTTTGACCGAGCTTGCGGACACGGATACTCCACATTAAATTCGGCCTTGTACCACATCTGACAGCGTGGGGTGGTTGATAGATATCCTGCATTTGGAGATTCATTGTGGAATTCAGTTGACTCACTTCTAGCAGTTGACTACTTCTACGTACCGCTGGCGAATCTTATATGCGTTGTTCTTGTCCTATGTATTATTGTTCATTACCAAACTTCGTTTGATTATTCTATTTAGTAACTTTCCCGAGGTTACAACAATGTGGTAATGGAAAAACAAGAAAGATCTGGCAATAATTTATGTTTAATAAATATTTTTTATTCATGTTTTTACAAGAATTCTATAGATTTAAAAATTGCCATTTCATTTTCTATCAATTTAGAATAATAAAAAAACAAGACAAAGAGTTTGCGTTTTTTTTTTTACATTTCTCTGTATTTTTTGAAAAACAAATAAAAAAATAAGTGATTACTCCAACTATATGTGAAGACCTAATAATTAGAAAAAGAAAAAAAGTCAAAAATGAAAAGTGGAAATCCAATAGAAGTTTCCTAGTGTTTGGACACAAGATTGAAAACAATGGGCAGGCTATTTACATTGAAACTAACATCCTCATCTTTGTTATTGTATTGCTACCGACCCGATATGATATATCAATGAAGGATAAAAACAATAAAGATGAAGATATTAGTCCGAATGTAAATAATGATAACTCCTCAGCCCAGAAATACAGACAAAATTTGGGCGTGTTGTGCTTATTTATTCTTTCTGTCTGTTTTTCTCTATGTGTGTGTGTGTGTGTGTGGCGGTTGTCTATTAATAGAATGGAATTGAAGCCAGAAAGTGAAAAAAATATAAAAACGAAAGAAAGAACTGCATACGCTATAGCACCTATACTAACAACTGGAGTCCAAGACATATCCATAATAGAAATATTAGCTGATTTCTTAAGGACGATGAAGATTCAAAAGAGTGGGAACGCTGTTTTCATAGATAGATTTGTTTTGTTTTTTTTTTGTATTTTTGTTTGTTTTTTTTACGGCCTATCAACATTTTGCAGATTATTTAAAGCCAGAAAATATTTTTATATCGTAAAAAAAAAAAAAAAAAAAGAAAAAAATTGTTGAGATAATAATGATACAAGTTTTACTGATTAAGTCATAGCTGGGAAGATGAGGTGCATCCATACTTGTCGCAAGGGTATTTGCGCAGAGGGGAATGTAAGTAAACTGGCCGAAATTAGAACTCGGCTCACAGATTTCCAATTCCGAGCCGCTTATCCGTTACACGACCCGCACAGCCACCATCGAATGGTGGCTCCTTACATTCATTCATTTATTAATTCATTGTTTCTTGATTACAATTCGTTCGTGGGTTCGCAAAATAATATTAAAAATATTAATAATAACAATAATAATAATAATAAACATGATAAAAAAAAAATTTCTCTTTTATTTTTGTAGCTTTCTTATTGTCTTTCTTACATGAATTTATAAAAAAATTCTTTCTTGGTATCGGTGTTTCTCTCTCTTTCTCACTTTCTTTTATTTTCTTTATATTTTTTCTTTCTTTCTTTTTTCTTTCTTTCTTTTTTCTTTCTTTCTTTCTATATTTCTTTTTTTTCTTTGAGTTTTTCTTCTTTTTTTTCTTTGCGTCTCTCACTATTTCCTTTACGTTTGTCTCTTTTTTCTTTTATTTCTTTGCGTCTTTCTTTCTTTCTTTCTTTCTTTGTTTCTTTCTCCCAGAATAAATTTCAAGAAATCGTTAGAAAGAAAACACTGCAGAGAGAAAATTCGAATTTTTGTTTGTTTCTGGTATGTATGTCTTTCTTAAAAATTTTATTTCATTTCAACAAAATACAATTTTTATCAATAAAGAAAAGCATAAATAAAATATTAAAAAATAAAACACACTCCAATACACACTCACCCCCATATTATATATATATATATATATATATATATATATATATATCAATAACGAAAATCTTGGTAATCCGTATGGATAATCTTAAAGAGGATGAAATCCTGAGAGCTCAATGTTAAGTCAGAGCAAATAATTTAATTTAAAAAAAACAGACTACTTTAAGCCTTAAAGTGGTCTGTTTTTCTTTAAATTAATATATATATATATATATATATATATATATATATATATATATATATATATATATATACATGCATGTCACATCTAAAAATTGGGACCTGACCAAGAGCAATTGTGCATTGCACTTGGAACAGGTATTACGAGAATGGCTAAAGAAAATCGGGTGAAGGAGAAATTATAAGTTTTAAAAAATATGGCGTTGTTGTTTCTGCGAGGTGGGTATATCGTGACAAGCCTAAATAGATCCGCTACTCATGATGCGACTTCTAACTTTAAATTAGACATTATTTTGGCCTAAACGTCGATCGGAATTCGATACAGTAATAAAACTCTTTAAATTACGTCAACGGCAGCGGCGCCATAGATTATGGTGCTTTGTCGAGGGGAATTTTAAGAAATAAAATACAATAAAAATTGTCACTTACACGCATATACATTATATATAATGGCCGAACAGTCGAAATATGACAGTGATAGACGGAATGTTATTTTTGCTATTCTTCATATACATACATACATACATACATACATACATACATATATATATATATATATATATATATATATATATATATATATATATATATACATTACTATAAACCTTATTTCAGTGGGTACACGTGTTTGAGTTGTGAACACTGTTTTTTTTGTTTTTTTTAAATTTTTATTTTCTTATAGAGTCAAGTTAATAACAACCGGCCTTGACCGACAGGAATGAAGCCTATGGTCATTTTCATTTTTGCCGTGACCAATTTAGCTACAGGAGACCAACTTCATTAGTCAAAGCTCAGTTACCTATTTAAGAAATGCATCTGTCGGGATTCCTGTTGGGAGGCTTATTTTTCTGTAGTTGAAATTCTTGGTCTTGGGCGGTTGATATTAATTTCACGGCGTCAGATAAAAATCACGATATATGTATATATATATATATATATATATATATATATATATATATATATATATATATATATAGGCAAAAGGTTATAGCTGTTCCAACGAGAGAAAAAAATGACTATTTTTTTAAAAAAGAGAAAAACCGCAAACGTTTTCGGTTATCATGTGAATTTGTTTTAGTATATATATATATATATATATATATATATATATATTATATTTTATTCTTCATACGGGTTTCCGGTCTCGTGACCTTCAGGTAAATAAAAGGAATAAATTATTCAAGGAATAAATTGTCTTTATGTTCTTTTAATGTTAATGTATTCCTTTCAAAATTCGTTTTATTTGCCTGAAGAAGGTGACGAGACGGGAAACATGTCTTGCAGATATATAAAGGATAAAATATAATGCAGACACTAAAACAAATCCGCATAATAACCAACATATTTTGCGGTTTCTTTCTTTTATTTAATATATATATATATATATATATATATATATATATATATATATATATATATATATATATATATATCAAATAGTGCACAGTGCCTGACGAATGCTACCAGCATGAAACTCAGAGTTGCAAGGAAAGGTAAGGAACAAATTGATATTTATTCTTATTATACGTATATTTTTATTACTTCAAAGTGTGTTATTATTGGAAATACGTACTTGAACTAGACGCCATATTTTTATTTTTAATCAGTGATTATTTCGTCTATCAGCCTGCTTAAAAAATAATAAAGAAAAATATGATTTCAGACAGAAATCGAACCTGACTCTCTAAAGGTGAAATCTCCGTTATACCCGGCACGAAGAGCGCTAGTGTTCAGCCAAAGCACATTTTCTCTTTTAAGGGAACATAGTTCCTTACTAAAATATTAAACAAAGCAATTTCTAAAGAATAAAAGGATTTTTTTAATCAGCTATTTTTATTAATTCAAATGTTCTTGTGGATACTCGTATCTGAAATAAACGCCTCAATTTTATTTTTACTTTTAAACAGCTCATTTTCTTTACTGAGTTTTCTTACATACGCAGGTGGTAGACGCTGTTTAAAAATAGAAATAGAAAATGGGGCGCCTATTTCAAATCGAGTAATTAAAAATAAATGCATTAATTATTTATATATATATATATATATATATATATATATATATATATATATATATATATATATATAGTGATTTTCCAAGCGTAGCTTAGATGTGGAACAAGGCCGAAAGTATGGGGCACCTAATGAGGATCGAACTCACTTTTCAGTCGTAACTGCTCTAGCGAAACAAGCTTGCTAACCATTACATGACACCGAGGTGCGATATATATATATATATTGTTACGATGCATAGGGGCATCTCGACGGGTGAGGAACAAAGATGGTTATGAACGATCCTATTTGAAAATGCCGGCCATGGACCGTCACACATAACCATCATTGTATGTAAAAATGTCATAATAACATATATATATATATGTGTGTATGTATGTATGTATGTGTGTGTGTGTGTGTGTGTGTGAAAATGATGAGTGAAATTGAGAAAGCTATAAATGGCGTGTTTCATCGACAGCGTCTCTCTCTCTCTGCCTTCCTCAGATTAGAATGAAAGAAAGACAAAACTGTCTGCTAAAGAAAAGTGGGTTGTGATCTATGAGGATAAGTGGGGACCTTAATTCAATGACTTTATTGCATCCATGACCAACGATGCTAGGGAGCTAAAGAGTATTTTTTAATGTATCTACTTGTATATCCGTGTGCATCCTTTAACTTAATGAAACTTGACTTATGCCACTCCTTTCGGTTTGATATATATATATATATATATATATATATATATATATATATATATATATATTATGAAATGGGCAAAGCCTGACAATTATTATCTCGGACATTCAGGCTGGTCAATGTTGTTAATACTGTTTATTATAAACAGAGGATTTACTTAAATATTTGTATCTTTTAAAAAGAACATGTAAACATAAAAAATGTCTTTATATATATATATATATATATATATATATATATATATATATATATATATATATATATATATATATATAATAGCTAAAGAGGGCAGGAACTAACTACCTAGGTTTCACCAAAATGGATTTTCAGGGTGAACTGCACTTTACGTTTTATCTTAGTTACTCGATTGTCTTTTTTCTTTTTTCATTGAACTGAAAATTTAAGGCAATGGACGATTTTTTTGCCTTGTTCTTTTCTTTTTTTCAATTTTTTTCAGAGATACCAATTCGTTTTGATATATTTATATTTGCGAATTGTGTCACCCAGTTTTTTTTACCAACCGAGTATAGCTACTAGTATAATATATATATATATATATATATATATATATATATATATATATATACATATATATATATATATATATCAAAAAATGCTGAAAATTCAAAATTCTAGCCTCAACCGACTTCCACAACATTTTTTTTAGAATTTCTTTGTTAATCGGACCCCGAATTTTCCTTCCACATATGTACAGAGTAGGTTGTGTCTTAATCCACCCAAGGGCATAACATCGATTCATTGCGTTTTTAATCAGGTTTTGAAAGAATTTTGTTGTTAATTGCTGTCAAATCTCATTATCAGGTCAATAACTGGGGCACCTTCTTCCCGTCCCGCTCTATCTACCAAGTCACTATTGCTGTCACATGCTCAGTCCGTATTTCTTGTTCCATACATAGGGGTCTTTTGAAAGACTAAATTTAGTATGGCAAGTGAAGTTTATTAAGCTCGACTCACAGAACAATTCATTTCTGTTCGGTTTTTAGTTCCCAACATTCAGCTGAACTGTAACATAATCGTTAATAAACTCGTGCAATTTAATAGTGAGTGAACGGACTTGGAGTTTAACTGAATGCCTCTTTAGATAAAGTTTAGTTAACCTAAGTTAACGCCTGTAGTTAATTGGTACGTCTGGCAAGGCTAATTAGCTTATACAATGAGTTCGATATTAACTGGGTGCACCTTTGTACCAAACTCAATTGAGCTTTAAAGTACGCCACTGAAGCCATCAGGTGCTCAATTTGACGCACTAGTATGTATTACTCCGCTTGAATTTTAAAAATAGTCCCTTCGAATCGTTTTTTTATCAGCAGCTTTTTTATCATTTTAAAGCTGCCATTTGAACCCTGTCTTTAATGCATTTCTTTTACTTCATGCTTGATACAAGATGCAGTCTTTACTTGCTTGAGACATACACTTTCTAATACAAGGAGCATAACTTTTTACTATTACTACATTAGATTAGAATAGAGCACACGACACTGGACTGTTGGATTACCCTTCCCTTTTGTCTGTGGACCTCTGTTAACGCCCTCTAGATGGCGTGGTATAAAAGGGAAAGACTTATTCTCTCTTTCTCGTTTTGCACCAAGGTTCAGTAACGGTGAGTCGGGACTAGTCCACACCAAAGAAAATCTCTTTCCCCAGGCGGGCCGACTTCATAATTTCAACCAAACCACGGGGCACGCGCACAGTCGAGCGTCCGCGCGCGCGCACACACACACACGCACGAAAACGCACACGCACTACCGCCAATCCCACAAATGTCTTTCTTTCTCTTTTCATGAAATCTATCTATCTATCTATCTATCTATCTATCTACACACAAGTATATTTTTCTTTCTTCTTATATTATATTATATTATATATATATATATATATATATATATATATATAAAGTCATTTCTTGTTTCAATTGGCAACAGCATCCATTACCGGGCTATTTCAGTATACGTTCCACACAGCATTATAAATAAATTCGCCCCAAAATTTATCCAACATAGGTCTGTGTGCCCAGTGCTCGGAGACGAACTATAATATGTTGATTTTCAAGGCAAGCGAATCCTTCCCAATTTGACCATGTATTGCACTAAAATCTTCCATAACCTAGAGGTTTGCAAGCTCTGAAGACTTTTAAAGCCAATTTAAGGTGTTGGTTGTTGTCAGAAAATCATCATTTTTCAGGAAATCCTTCAGTAGAAAACCGATTCATTATAGATAGGTTCATTCCCTTTAAATGAACTCAACCATAATGAAAGATATTGTCTTCAAAGATACCATATTTAATAGCATGTAAGGTGTGCCCACATATACATTGAATATTAAAGTATTATAGAGTTAGGCTATAAACACATAATGGAGGCGGCACTGATAAGGCTCCGTTTATCGGGGCGAAAAGTGAATTCGGGGTTGATTCTGCTTTGTGCACTTCGTGCTAATACACTTGGAAAAGTCATGAGTCCATATTCCCTCATCTATGGTCTTGGGCTAACTTGGTTCTCTTACCATGAGGTGCTACCCAGCCTAGTAGAAGGAAAGCTCAAAAACAGCCTGAAGAGGGGTAGATTTCGGTGGCCATCTTCTCTAGACACATCACTGTTGTTGTTATGTCAGTGTGTCCCAATGATTGTACTGTTTTTTTTTCTCTCTCTTCAATATGCACACAGATCTTTGTGAAAACGTTAAAATCTAGCATTAGAACTAGTGTATTTGATGATTGACCTCTCTAACTATGTGTCTTTAATCATACAGTATTATTGGTGTAAGCTGGGAAGAAGTATTGGTTGTCTATCAGACAGGATTGCTTGTAAGACTTGGATGATATTTTAAGACATTTGTCTTGGGAGAAAGAATAGTAGTGAGATTTTATCCGCCATCCTGATTCAAAAGACGTCTATCCAATTACCAGGTTGACAGAAGGCAAAAAAAGGACTCACTTGTTTGCAACAAAATCGTTATTTATTATCATTTATATTAAATTTATCAACATTCAGGGTAGCGGTCGTAAGTTAAATTCCTGGGTTGGATAGTGTAAAAAGCCATATAATCTGATTCAATGGAAGAGAAATGAGATTAATAAGACGAATTTCAGATCTACTCCAAGACTGTAATAGTAATGAAAATATTAGCCGTTTCCTTGTAAGGAAACATTCGGCGTTCATTGACCGAGCAGCCAGTGCTACCGTCGGTTGAAATTTAGAAAATCTTTTTCTTGAAACAATTCTTCAGGAAAATATGTTTCCCAAATCCAGTAGTTGTTATCGCTCTTTCCGGTATCAATGGCGGTTTCCTTCCTAACCTTTTATGTGAAGTAGTGCGAAATGTCAACATATTTTTTATGCCATTATTTTCTCTTCGGGTTACATGTGATATCCATTTTAATTATGATCTGATATAAACAGCAGAATCAGAACAATCTGCCTCACCCTGTAGACCAGAGAAAGGATTCCCTTCTCAGGGGGACTACCAACTATAACAAACACCTGACGAAGTCCACAGGGTACAATGGATGAAACGTTGTGTTTATAACAACCAAGGTAGGGAGACTAGTCTGAATATATTATATAACTATTATAATTTTAGTATATATAATTATACTATATAAATATTATAATATTAATATATATAATTATATTATATAAATATTTTAATATTAAAAATAAGCATTTGATATGACCATTATTAGGACACATTAAAATTGAAATTAATTTACCCTATTTACTAGAATGTTCTAGCTTCACGTGCTATATTTAATGGATGTTAATTATCTCCTGTTAATTCACCTCTCCAAGTTCTCCACTGCCTTGTGAGTTCAATACCTGGTTAAGGCAGTGGAGACTTTAAACAGTGTGTATTAAGTCTGCGTATAATACACACTGTTTAATGCATTGACGAAAATGGAGCGTCTATTTCAAATACAAGTATACACTAATAATAACGGTTGAAGTAATACATATTCCGGATTAAAAATAAATCCATTAATTTTTTTAGAAATACACGCGCATGCATATATATATATATATATATATATATATATATATATATATATATATATTTCTAAACAATAAGTTCATTTTTAATCCGATATATTTGGGCGGGGCGCTGATTCGATCTTTGCCATAGAACGCATTTTTTTTTACTACGATTTCGCAAGACGATGGACATTATGCAAACTGTTTTATAAATAAAAACGAGGCGTCTATTTCAAAGACAAAGTGTCGTCTATAATAACATTTGCAGTAACACACACATACATACATACATACATACATATATATATATATATATATATATATATATATATATATATATATATAATATTACGTATACTAATGTTTCTGAATATTTCGGATCTATATCAATGTATGTCATATACGGTTTGAAATATACCACGTCTACGTTTGGTATATGAATCTCGTTGACTGTATAATAAACAAGCAAAAATTTATTCCTTTGTTTACTAAAACATTGACTAGTTAGAGAAAACTGTCAGATTACAGAGCTCCATCTTCGAAATAACGTAAGAATAAAATTTCATTGACGTATCAATTGACTGGGAAATCAAAATGGATCGGCATGATCACCGTAATATATTTCCAATAATGCAAATTAAAAATTTTTTTTTTTAGTTCCATGAAGAAAAAAAAAAACATAAATATTTTATTTGTACATTTTTCTTCTATTTTACATATTGTCACTTCGAATTTCATGGTAGCCATGCTATCATCGTCAAGCTCAAAAACAGCATAGATACGGTGATGGATATTTACATTTCCTGGTTATAATTTCAAAGGAGTATTCGCGTGTATTGTCACCACAAAAAGATCAATATCGTAACAAAAAGTAAAAAAAAAAAAAAAGTTCATTAAAAGCTTTCAAAACTTAACTTTTCTTCCTCTTTTTGTTTTTCTATCAGAAGAAAGTTCGACTTTTTCGCTTCCGACATTTTCTCTTTTCCAAATTCAAGAAATACCGATCACGAAAGACACTCAATAAAATTTGAGTAAGAAGTCTTTTCTTAAAATGTTCATTAATTCATCGGAATGTAATAGATAAAAAAAAGTCACTGGGGTAGTCGAACTTAAAAAAAATATCTGCTAAAAACTGAAGCCATAAAATCTGCTACGAAAATGATATCTGTCATGAATTTTCTGCTCTGTTTTTTTTTTTTTTCTTTTCTTCTTTAACTTTAATCTTTAACTTAATCTTATAGTAATAATAATGGTAATATGATCCGTTTCCTTATAAGGAAACATTCGACATTTATTGATCGAGCACTCAGTGCTAACGCTGGTTGAAATTCATAAACTGTTTTTATTAAAACATTTTTCAATAAAATAGATTTTTCAATTTTTCAAGTCCAGTTCAAGGTTGCTAGTATTTAGCGTGTTTATTTCTTCCTAACCTTTTCGTACAATGGTTGTTTAGTTTCTTTATCTTTTATACTAATTAAGTGTATGCAAATGTTTTTCAAAATAGAGAGTGAAAAATTTTTATTTTCTAGAAACTTTTGCACACACACACACACACACACACACACACACACACACACACACACACACACACACACACACAAAAGAAACAAACACAGAACTATTTTACAAGATTTAACAATTCTACAAAATTCTTCAAACATGAATCCTGAAAGAGCATATAAGACAAATATATCCTAATGTCTATCTTTCAAAGCCTTTATGACTTTTCTTGGCCGCTAAAATCTGACCATTCGTCGATTTTGACAAGAATTCCTGTTAATCAGTCTTTAAGAAAGAAAAAAAGAAATGATGTGAACTTGTGATTTTAGAGACTGGATTAAAATTCTAAAAAAATAAATTTTATAAAAAGAATAAAAATGTGTCTTCTTCCTTTTGTATGCACTTTTCTTTCGTCGTAAAGACCGAAAAAATATTTAAAAATCCAAGGATTTTACGAGCACAGAGTTTAAATGCTGTAGGAAATATTATTTTTCCGTATTGACTTTGTCTGGAATGACTAGGTTTTGTCTCAGGTATAAAAATATTAGCCATTATTTATGTCTCTTAGTTTTTGAAGATTTTACAAGCTTATGAATATATTTGTTACTGAAGTAAAATTTCCGCCAAATGTTGAGTCAGTTGAGTGCTGTAATCAAACATTTCTCATTAGCATAAGAAAGGAAAGATGAGATGCTTTTATCTGATACACTACTTTTAATGACGTAATGCTTTTTTTTTCTCTAAAATTAAAACTTCGCTCCTAATTATCAAATTAAACTCAACAACGGATCCATATTTACGTCGCACACTGAAAATCTATTTTAAACAACGTTATTTTGTTCTACATGTAAACATATTTGTGTGTCTGTCGTTGCTCGTCTGTATGTGGATGTATATCTTTGTGTGTCTCCATAAGCTTTCTTTTCTTCTTTTTCTAATAAAGTTCATCCAATACAAGCCCCAAGAGCCACTCAAGGTAGAGGGTTATGAACGTAGGAGGAGGAAGTAAAAATTATGTGGATATGGCAGATAGATAACGACTGAACTTATGTATCACTCTGTGTGCATGCGTTTGTCTTTCAAAGGGAAGAATTACACTCGTTATCAAAATATCCTATATCTCATTCCTTATATAAGCAACGAAATTTGTCGATGAATCAAGTGACTAAAACGAATTGAACCCCTAAACGTGCCTCCATTTTCCAGTTTTATGGCATTTCTATGTTCTTTTTACTTTTATAAAATTAACTTAATTTCTGGGCAAATCAATTTTATTCCTAAATTTGTTTGACCCGGCAAAGCAAACAGTCGTAATGATTTAATAATTTTCGTGCCGTTTATAGTAATTTTCTAAGCGCTGCTTAGATGTTGCACAAAGCCGAAAGTATGGAGCACCCAGTGAGGATCGAACTCACTACTCAGTCGTAATTGTTCTAGCCAGACAAGCTTGTTAACCATTGCACCGAGGTGTCCTTCTCGCCGTTTATATATTCAGAGTAATCTTCAATCCAAGTTAAGCTTATATTAGCAGACCACTTGTTAGATCAATTTTTCGTTTCCAGAACAAATCTTAAGCAATTTTTTTTTTGTTTTTTACTGGGAAGCGCTCAAGAAGAAAATATTCGTCCGTTCGAAATTTACCAGTAAAAATTTTACTGCAAGATGTGAAGGCTTATTTGAAATTTCTGATTTTTCTGAATTCTCGCCCTTGAAATAGTTTCAAAACTTTTTATCAAAGAGCAAGTCTAGTTTAACAGTTTCCTTTCTGCATCACCCAATCAACTTCACTTTTAATCCTTTCTTAAGATCGTACAACACCACACGCTACTTTGAGTGGCTTTTGGGCCTTGTATTGGATGAACATTAATATATAAAAAAAGATGAAAGAAGTCGAACACATCTCCCGATTGTGAAAGGAAAAAAGAGATGCTTTTATCTGATATGTGACACTAAATCATATTCTGTCTTTGTTCTTTTTGAAATTAAAATTTCGCCACTAACTCTTAAATTAAATAAGCAAAAGTAAATACAAATTAAATGAAAAAAATATAGATTCATATTAATGTAACATACTGAAAAAAAAAATCAAATCTTTATCTATGAAGCGCTAAAAGTTTTAACTTTAAGCTAAACCTTAGGAATTAGATTTGGTAGGGAATTTGAGAGAGAGGTATAAGAGAAAAATATTTCTCTTTTTGAAGAAGGCAATCTTGTTTCTTATTTAAGATTTATACCAATGTTGTAAAAAAGAGGGGAAAAATACAGTTTTTATTTATAAGTACTGAAACTGACCACATGGAACGAACATTATAAGGGTATTAATTCTTCGTTTTTTATAGTTTCGTTTTATGCGTTATTTTGCTTCTTTTATTTACTGTTCGTGTTTCGTTAAATAACACAGCCTATTTTAATACTACCATAATCGATCTGATCACGATTTGATAATAATAATAATAATAATAATAATAATAATAATATGGGAACAAAAGAAAGAAGATCTGTCAAAGAGTGGATGTCGCTGTTTAAGCAGACAACACAGTTAAAGTAAAAAAAAACAAACAAAAAAAAACCACGATATTTTGATAGAGTTATTAACAGTGGGCCAGCGTTTTGAGGTGTCTTGCTATCACTTGATCCCGATTGAGAGTCACTAGCTATTCATGGTGGGAAGCTAGAAATAATAATATTACTAATAATATGCAGTATCGCGGAATATCTTAGAAAAATGTATTTTCTAAAAGAAGAGAGAGAAAAAGAAAATATAATATTTTAAGAAAGTGATGACAGAAAAAAAAATATGTCGGATATACTAATAAAAAAAGAAAAGAAAATGTTTTGATTTGTCGGAAAAAAATGGCGAATGTTTTTTCTTGTAAGAAATTAAACAGGAAATGTTAATTTCTCTGTTTTAAAATTAATAAGTTTTCTTTTGAAAGGTCGTGAAGTTTTAAGTACTGTGACTTTTAGCTATTCAATTTTTTTATTTATTTATTTATATTTTGCTCCTCTCCGGGCTTTATGTGATCATCGTTAAACGGGTGGCACAGGATGGTGTAGGTGGTGAGTCTCGATCGGAGGTGGTGGCGGCGCGCACAGCGGGAACTGATGGTGATGAAGGGGTTCGTTTTTGATGAGGGGTAAAGTTAGGTTGGCCCGCATGTCGTCCAAAGTCTTGGACGGAATGCCCAGGTCGCGGACAAAATTATGATGCATCATATTTTGGTGAGACCCGCACATCACGGACATGTTCTGCTTCAAATTCTCGTCTGTCATGTCAGAACTGAAAAAAAAAAAGAAAAGCATTTTGAAAAAATAATTTACCATCTCCGTTATTAAAAAAAATAAACACCGCTCAAACAAGCATGTACACATGCTAACAAACACACACGCACACATATAAATAGATGTGTGTGTATGTCTATGTGCATATATATATATATATATATATATATATATATATATATATATATATATATATATATATATATATATATATATATATATATATATATATATATATATATATACAAATATAGATAACTAGACTCGTTTCGAAAAACCCTCGAATTTTTGATTTGCCAATAATCAAATCAATCTCGAGGGGAAAAAAGGTTTTAAAAAAAGAAAGAGCTACAAACATGAACTACTGCCGAAAAAAATCGCACAGATGCAGGTCTGAAGCCCAAAGAAAAAACCCCGATACGAGTAAACAACTAACTAACAAAAGAGCTCAATACAACCGTAGAGCAGACCTAGATACCGCTAGTGAGCCAGACAAACCTACCTAGGTTTCACCTAAACGGATCGTCAGGGAAAGTACGGCTCCCTGACGAACCGCTTAGGTGAAACCTAGGTAGGTTTGTCTGGCTCACTAGGTCTATCTATCTATCTATCTATCTATCTATCTATCTATCTATATATATATATATATATATATATATATATTAGGTTGGTGCAAAAATAATGTCGTTTTCTCACATAGTAACATATGTGAGAAAACGACATTATTTTTGCACCAACCTAATATATATATATTAGGTTGGTGCAAAAATAATTTCGTTTTCTAACATATGTTACTATGTGAGAAAACGAAATTATTTTTGCACCAACCTAATATAATATTTTTTTAAAAATATGATTCCTTCGCTACATAAGAGTTCTCATGTTTCAAAAACGAGAGCCGAAACCATCAATATAATTATTAAAATTAAGTTATAAGTTATATATATTATTATTATTATTATTATTATTATTATTATTATTATTATTATTATTATTATTATTTATTTAAAATTTATAACATAAATATGTTATAAAATTACTACAAAAATAGGCATTTTGTTTCAACACCTCTGGTGTCTTATCAAGTGATGATGTTGAATGTAGATTGTAGAATAAAGCTTTTAAAAGGTTCAAATTAATTAACCACCCCTCGTAAGGGGAAACGCTGTTACATGATCTGGAATGACCAATCAAAATACACGTATACGAGAATTCAAAAAACTTGACAACGAAGTAAGGTTATAATAGCTATTAATGCTTTAAAGTTGGGGTTATACTAAAATAGAATTTATTCTAACCAATAAGTATACGATAAAATTTGAAATTAAAATTAAAAACTGTCCATTTCAAAAATGTAAATTTAATCTATATTAAGTTTAAAATTTTAAAATTATTGACTTAACTTAATGACAACATGGATACAATTGTCGCCATGGGATGATGACATCTTGCGAGGGACAATACAGATACAATCAGAATATAATACATAAGCACGCAGACATATTTAGATATATGCACACACAAAAAAGTGACGAAACAGGAAATATTTGCACGACCTTTTACAATAAAAAAAAACAATTAAAACCGCACACATACACAATGCAAAGTGCATGCAAGTTACTATACAGAGACACCAAAAAAGACATATACATATACCCACATACATTGACATAGACACTCCGATATAACACCCAAGAAATATTCAAGATTGAAGGTGTTATTAAACGAATTCTAACCACTTATTAGAATATAACTTATACGGGCAAATATACATAGATAAAAATGGTCTAATAGAAAGAGAAACAAACAATAGGGAAAGAAAGGACATTAAAACAGATATATACGTATAAAAATAACACCATCTAATATATAAAAAACGAAAATTCCAAAGACACAAATATACATAAAAATATATATTTTTCATATATGTCTTATATACGCCGTATTGTACAGTAGGCGAAAGAAAATTAGAACTACCTACAAATATATGTGTACAGTGTAGACACATTTAAAATTGTTAATGTCAGATTCACTCGCAAAAAACATTCCGATAATCCAAAACAGGTTTCAGCTTTAAATAATCCATAATGCCTTAAAGAATGAATTAACATTAGTTTATTATTCAGAAGATTTTTTTAATGATAACAGAATTTAAAGATTACTGAAAGATTGTTGGGTAAATTAGTAAGCAAATACAAATGGAAGCATGAATACGATTATTGTAGATGAGCAGCATATAGAAATGGTTCGGGGTGGGGAACAAATGAGTGAATAAAGAGGAATTGTTAGAAGTATAAATAAGAAGAAAATTTGATGCATATAAATTGGATAAAGCAGACGACTTTATATAATGGAGCATAAAACCCCACTGATAAGACGTAATCAAGAAAGAGGAGGGGAACTGGCTCGGATAGATAAAAGGTGAAAACAGACGATATTTTACGGAATACTGAAAAGAGAAATTAAAAAAAAAAGACGAAAAAATAAAATGTATAAAGAGAGAGAGAGAGCGAGAGAGAGAGAGAGAGAGAGAGAGAGAGAGAGAAAGAACGAGGGAGTAAGTTGACAAGTGTGGGTTTTTAAAGTTGAACGAAGAAAGCAAAATGAGACAGTCGGGAAACCAAGATTTTGTCAACCGATCAACGAAGCGAATAAAGAGTGAAAATTTTTGGCAATCCTTTGCTACGCTTATTAATTTTGTTGCTTGCCGCTGGCGTTTTCGCTGTCAGGATTGTCAGTGCTTTTATTTGTTTGCGCGCGTTTCTTTAGAGATGTGTGTGGATGGTGCCGTCAAGCAAAGAAAAATATATGTAGTCATTGCAAGGGAAGTTTATTTGTAGGGAGAATTAGCACAATGGTGAACACAGTTCCCGGAGTGTCAGTACAAGGGCAATCAGGTGAGAAGGCCACCTGCAGAAGAATGTGGAGACACTCAATTAGAAGTGGTTATCGACTAAAAAAGGAGGTTATTGCTATTCACTAAACAATGATCAGTTCTGGCACAAGGTCATTAATATGGGGTACCCAGTAAGAATCAAACGCACTAATGGTTTATAAGCCCAGCTTGCTGACAATTACACCACGATCAGGAGCAAGTGAAGGGGTGTAGGTGTATTGTTGACTTTTTTCACTGATCGCTAATATATATATATATATATATATATATATATATATATATATATATATATATGCACATTCCATTGAAAACGACAGACAAGGTGCTTTTATTTAGTTTTTTATACAATTTCTCATGCGATCTAATTTCTTTTTGGATGATAAATTATATAAAAACTGTGCGAATGTTCTTTTGATCCGACCGCTTTCGGCTATACATTTAGCCATTTTCAAAGATTATATTTCAACTGTTAAAATAAGAAATAGTTTGTTGTATGTATGTTTTATAAAACGTTTTCATTATTCAAAACACGGTCAAGATATTATGTCCATGTTCAAAGTTAATATTATTAATAAGGCTTGCATTATTACATCACATGAGAAATTGTAAAAGCTAAATAAAAACACCTTGTCTGTGATTTTCAATGAAATGTGCATGAAAGAAGGATTGCTACCTAAATACAGAAATATATATATATATATATATATATATATATATATATATATATATATATATATATAAAAGATGTTGAAGCATCTAATGATTTTCCTTTCTTTTCCTTTCAGATTTGCTGGATATTTGGGCGATATTATTTTTCACACAAAATTTCCATGATCCAATAGAGAAATAGATAAATTTTCAACAATAGCACGGATTTATTTACTGCTGACTTTGATCCATCTTAAGGAAACACCCTTTATATACTTTACTATACTGGACTGGCCTTTGTCGTTGTTTTAGACAAATGAGGGACAATCAGTGTTACAGTTTTTTGTGTATATATGTATATAACTAGTGAGCGTGTCAAAATGACTTAACTCCCTTTATAGTCTACCAATAGAAGGTTAACCAATCAGAAGCTGCAGAACATTCTATCCGTCGTGTATAAAGGCGACCATTCTTGTTTGCCCTAGCCGAAGGACCAGTGCCAACTTGTCAGGCGAAGATGACAGAAGGAAGTACTACGCTCTGCTACTTTGCCACGATATCCACTGAGAACCTGAACTACGCTTTCCTACTGTCTCCGAAATATTCACTGCTGACCTCTGGATTCTATACTCGAAGACGACCGCCAAAATGCCTAACAATCAGTTTAGTTCTTAGAACCAGACTACCCGCACATATCATTTGATTATTGTGATGAAGGCTTGAGAAGAACAAACCACACTTTTTGGAAGAGCCACATACAGAGAACTGGTGCCCCACCAATAAAACCTTCGCAGGTATTAAATATTTATCGAAATAAACAACTTTAAAATAGCTGTTTTTACGAAAGTTGTTTAAAAATAGGTGTACTTTTTGTATATGCATGCATAATGTATATATGTATATATATATATATATATATATATATATATATATATGCATGCATAATGTATATATATATATATATATATATATATATATGCATGCATAATGTGTTTTTATATATATATATATATATATATATATACGCATGCATAATGTGTATATATATATATATATATATATATATATATATATATATATAATTTATATATTATATATGGGCGGTGCTTACTGGAAAGCGCTCAATATCAGCGATAGAACTAACATATTTAGTTCCGTTGATGTGAGTTTGTGGCCCTGGGTTCCACGCCCTTTACGATTGTTAGACAAACTCTCTCTCTCTCTCTCTCTCTCTATATATATATATATATATATATATATATACTTTTAAGGTGTGCTATATTTATAGGATAAAGTACTCAATATCAGAGATAGAGCGTATGTAAATATAAAAGCGAACATTGAAGTCATATATATATATATATATATATATATATATATATATATATATATATATATATATAACGAGGTCATACATAACAATTTATCAGATACGTTAGACATACACCACAGAAATAAGTTCCACCGCAATTTTGATCTCACGAATGTCACATTTATTAAATAAAAAAATAACTTAGACGGAAAATTCTTGTGAATGCAGCTATCGATTCTTCCCAAAATGTTAACTTACGCCATATATATATACATATATATATATGTAGGCCGATAAAATAGCCAAAAACTTCTTAATATTTACTATTCAAAACAGTTTATTTACTCTTGATAATATCAAAATAATTGCAACCACGTCGAATTGTATTATGGATTTTATCAGAAGCAAAAATGTCCATAACGATAATAATTCTGAAGCGGGTATATATAAAATAAACCTTTCCTCATTGTATATAGGGGACATTTCAGTTATGTGCTATGCGTGATACACGCTTAGCGATCGTGTATCTTTCGATACATGACTGACGAGCACGGGTCAGTCGATCCTAAGACGCAGGCGAAAGTCTTCCCGAAAGGCGCCGTATCTGTAAGTCTCCCAACGGGTGGCGGCGCCTAGAAAAACGTAACAGTAGATGGGTATTTCCACGTAAGGGAATTGTAACGGAAGCGACTTGAATTCGTCAATCCGAGCCGCTATACATTTTACTCCACCGTTAAAAAAAAATGATTTATGAACACAAAAACAGTTTGTAATGGAGTAAAAACTATAAGTAGACGCTTATGAAGCTTTGAATCATTGTGCTTTACTGCTGAAAACCGTTTATTTCATTGTGATGGATGGTTACAAGCGAGTGGGGAGACAGAATATGCTTATTTTATCATCACACAGTTATTAGAAATTAATCAAATTGCAAATGTAACAATATGAATATTATAACTAGAATGTCAGGTTGTTTGATGACATAAAGACAATTTATTACAGTGAGAACATTGCAAGACGTTCGAAAATAAAGTCTTTTCATAGAACTTCCCAGTCGATACATCGAGACGCACATATATTGTATATTTCAGCATACCAAATTAATCAGTTTTGACACAAGCTATTTATCGGGAAGTAGTTACTACCTCTGTCCCGTAATACTTGCTGCATTTACACACACATTTCATACACTGGATGTAATAAGAATTATGGGACAGAAGTATATGCACTGAATGCGGGTTAGTTTCAGCACAAGGTCACAAGCATGGGTTACCTCGTGAGGATTGAACATATGACTCAGCATGGCTCATTGAGACAAGATTGTAGGTATCTACATGACTTAAAAAAAAAAAAAATTAAAAGGCGTTGTTAGTTATATTATCTGAAGCTTAATTTTATAAAATCGCTGAAAACTGCATAAAGTTGGTGGTAGAAAAAAATTCTTCTTGCGTAGTTAAAACGGGTTTGAGAATGTTTTTTTTACGCTGTCCAAAATGAAATAAAATCCGCCATGACTGATGAAACTCCGCTTAGATTTAGGAGTGCCTCATGAGACAGATGAAGTATGGGTGACGAAAATCGACAAAAACCTGTTGGCAAAGTTTAAAAAAAGCAAACAAATAAAAATTTTTAAAAAATGATGTTTGTCAAAATGACGTTTTTCTCTTGACATCACTATTTTCGTATACTTTCTCGGTATTTTGTGAAAGTGGAAGGAAATATGAAAAATAACTCAAAAACCAAATATTTTGTTTACTTTTGTAGGCAAATGGCTGTTTGAAAAACTTGGTAAAGGGGTTTATTGTGAAACAGTCATTAATTGTTTTTCAATAAAAAATTGCTTTTCATGATTTTTACTTTGAAATTATTTATCATTCGTTTTTTTTTTTATCGTAAATTTTTTTTACCTTTGAATGATTTCAAAACTCATGTAGATGCCTCGACCGAACGAAATCCGAAAAAAAATGTACAGAACCGTACCGGATTTATAGAAACATTATAGAAGAATTATTTCCATTTATTGCAGTACGCCATTAGATAGATTTTATCTCTCCGATAAAGAAATACATCCAATTTGACCCGATTTTGTTCGTTTTGAGCCGTGAAACAAATGGGATTGAGTTCTAAACCGAATTATAAGACGCAGCGGACTTTTAAAAAACTATTTCAATAAAATCCCAACATTGCAAACTGACTCCATTATTTGGGAAATTAATAAGTAATCTAAGACCTTCTTCGGGTCATTGGCGATCATGGCTCTCCACAACTTTCTTTCTCGTGTTGCTCTTAGTAGTTTACCTCCGTTTGCTAAGGCGCCCCCGTAACACTATCGATTCACACAAGCTCGTCTGGTAAATGGATCACTACCTTCCTGCTGTCTGTCTTGCCCTCAATATGCCCCGTGAAGATTAAATTTGCGAAGCACTCCTTTATAATTATGTGTCCAAGGAATTTCAGCTGCTTTTTCCCCCCTGAATTTGAGTATAAGTGTTCTTTCAGTTGCCATTTTCTTTAAGACTTGTTGCTTATTCGCTCAGTCCATGTAATTTTTAGTAACATTCTGTAGAACGACATTTATACTGTCTCTAGTTGTCTCTTCATCTCCGAGGAGTTTGTGTAGGATTCCCTGTCATATAAGAGGATCGATAACACATAACAATCCAGCGCACATTGCTTTGTTTATAACGAATAGTTTCTGTTTCGCAGCACTTTGCTTAGATTTTGAACTGAGACGGTTATAATCAATTACAACGAGAAAAAATTTGCAAATTCTGCTTCGTATGTTACGGTTTTATCAAAATTATAAATAAATTTTTTTCAAGCCATACAAATTACCGAGTTCGAATTCTAATCGAGTTCCTTACGTTCACATTTGTAGAAAAACACTTGGTTAAAGCGTGCATCCATTTCTTCTCTACCCTCCAAACTATGGGTTAAATAGTAAGGTTGACTGAACACTCTAGCCTTGGATGGCAACCAGTCTAAGAGAAGGAAAGCTCTGAATTATAAACCAGCCTGAAGAAGGATCGGGTCCGTCAGATTATGCTGCCCTGGATACACCATTATTGCTATGACTGCAGTACGTGATGCCCTTACGACCCTAATTGCTTATGAGACACATGACGTGAAAAGATTTTTAAAATCTTAATATTATTCTCTTAATAATAATAATAATAATAATAATATAACTGAAAAACAGATAAAAATTACGAGAATTTTACGTGTTTTTTCCGGTTAGCAGAACTTCTGGCAAAAATCGCTCAGTAAGCAATTAGAACAATAATATTCTATAAAGAAAGAAGTTCAAATGATTTATCTGGCTAGCGGACTCAAGAGTTTCGTATCGAAACGCTCATCACGGTCCCACGTTTGATAAATTTATCTAATATCTAGATTTGATGAGCGTTTTGATGCGAAACTCTTGAGTCGGTTAACCAGATAAGTGACTTGAACCTTTCTTAATTTATTGAATATTATTCTCTCAAAAATGTTTTCGTGCAAATTATTACGCCACACTGTTCTATGCCAAATATCTACGGTTGCATTTATATAAATAATTTCTGCATCAAAATTTTCTTCAATCTTTCTTCTTACTGATGGCACAAAATTTATGACGATAGAATTGGTTTGAGTGCTTTTTCGTCACATATTGCATCCATATCCAAAGTACGTGGATGTAGGTTTTAGTTTGGTATATATTGCACCGTGACTAGGCGACTTTGTGAAACTCATATATACGTACACGTGGAAACCAAAAATTAAATCTATCAAAGTATTCATGCGCTAAAGTTTACGAAGAAACAGATGAGCATGTACAGAATCACACATGCTCAAACAGTCACTCATATACAAAACAGTCTCCACTGATAACCTTTTTCACCATAGAATACCCTTTATATGGTTGGTTGGTAAAGCGTGAAATGAATAGATTCAATAGAAAAAAAAGTATTACATTTTTCCTGAAGCCATAAAAAAAATTGTTCCCTCTTCATCCAAGTTTGAAGCCAAAGAACGATCAACTTTTGCACGTGTGAAAATGCTGGCTTTGTCTTTAACTAAAATCAATAGAATACTTGTAAGGTCTATTTATATCTTTCAAGTTTGAATTAGAAATGGTCGTCAGGTAGAAAATAATTTACGGCCGAAGTTTCTGTTTTTTTTCAAATTGGTTAAATTTCATTCTGTTTTCCTTTCTCTCTTTTTGTCTCACTCTTCATACATACACACACATACATATATATATATATGTGTGTGTGTGTGTGTGTGTGAATGAAGAAATATAGTTTTCAAGTGTGCTATATTTATGGATAAAGTGCTCAATATCAGAGATAGAGCGTATGTAAATATAAAAGCGACAGGCTGTTTCTTGATAGACGCAATCGTCAGGCCGCCTGACCCGATCAGAGTCCTTGCTGTTGGATGTAGTTTATTGTCTTAGCCAGGACGGTATACTTTCCAGCAAGCTAGAAAAGCTTTAGAGAATATATCTAATTTAATACAATGCCATTTAAGTTGTTTTTTTTGTTTTGTTTTTTTAAAGACATGGAGATACCTACAATCTGGTCTCGCTGATCCATGCTGAAGTATGTGTTCGATCCCCACTAGGTAACCCATGCTTGAGACCTTGTGCTGGCCACATTTAGTAAATATACTTCTGTCGCATAATTATTATTACATCTAGTGCATGAAATGTGTATGTAACTGTAAATAGCTTGTGTCGGAACTGATTAATTTGGTATGCTCAAATATACAATATATGTGCGTGTCGCTGCATCGACTGGGAAGTTTTATGAAAATACTATATTTTCGAAAGTCTTGTAATGTTCTCATTGAACTGCAATAAATTGTCTTTATGTCATCAACCAAACTGACATTGTGGTCATAATATTCACATCCCGGTCTAATCTTTTGCACTAATGCCCTTGAGAAATGAATGAATCTTTCTTCTTCTCCTCTTTATGTTTTAAAATTCCTGTTGCTAATATTAGGTTGGTGCAAAAATAATGACTTAATAATGTCGTTTTGTGACGTATTTTTTAACGTCAAAAAACGACATTATTACGTCATTATTTTTGCATCAACCTAATAAATGATTATTTGTATAGTTTTCGGGTTACTTCTATGCACAGCATGGAGGTTCATAAAGGTGCTACGATGTATAGTTTAAAAACCATAGTGATAACCTAAGATAATTTTCTCCTTTTTCAAGAATTCCACTAAGACGCCGTTGGGGGGGGGTAGGTGCGGGGGGGTGAAAGAGAGCAGGAAGGTTTTAGTGAGGAGAATTTATGACAATGGTCAATAAAGGAAGTGGGCTGAAGAAGACAGAAGATGCCGATTGAAGTTGCATGGAAAGTTTTGAAAATTATAGGCAACAGGGAAGCAAGATGTCGGAAGGTAATTTCACAGAAGAGAAGTGCGAGAAAAGAAACTGTTAGAATAGAACTGACAGTTGCATGTAGCAAGTTCAACGGTAAAACGGTGAGACCTAATTGCCAATCTAGTAGCACGTTTAAATTCATGAAGACGACGCACTAAAGAGAAAATCTCATCTGAACAATTACCATGAAGATATTTGGAGAAAGAACAAAGAGGAACCACGTCATGTCAATAAAAAATAATATTGAAATCTAAGTGTTTGGTAATTAAAATATTTGTAAAATATATTCAGTCACGAAGAAATGAGAATACGTCGACTACACAAACTAAACAGTCAATCTACTAATTGCTTAATTAAGCAGAAACTCAAAAACTACTTAAAGTACTGGATGTTACTAAGAGGTCACCCATCTAATTACTGATCCAACACAACACTACTTAACTAATTATCATATAAAAGGTGCTTAACCACAGTGAAAGACAAATAAAAGAGAGAAAACACAAAGCACACAGACCATTTTATGTATGTATGTGTGTGTGTGTGTGTGTGTGTGTGTGTGTGCGTGTGTGTGTGTGTGTTAAGAATTAAGCGACTTGGTACAGATTGATCTTGAACTCTGTCGCGTATACACGCTAATTTATAACGTTGTCGCTCACTTCCGTTGTTTATAGCAGTGCTTGGAAGGAAAATGTGTAGAGTGTGCTTGTCTCCGCACATCACAGAGGTTCCATCAGTGACCATGGTTTGTTGAATCAGATTTTGGCAAAGGATAACATTCCCCAGGTCTTACAGCCACCATATTCTTCTTCTTCTTGCACCTTGCGTCTTTTTCCTCTTCAAAAATCAAATCCTACTTGAAGGCAACATGATTTCAAGACGTCAAGGAAATCGAACAGAATGCATTGAGGCAGCGACTCGCTATCCGAAAAAGGAGTTCCAAGAATGCTTCCATCAATGGAAACGACACGGGATGAAGTGTGTGGCTTCAGAAGGGAACTGCTTGGAAGGAGATTAAATGTTGAACTGATATGTGTTGCAGTTTTCTTTTTATAGCATCAGTGCCGATACTTTCTTATTAGATCTTGAGAATAAGTGGTGCATAATTCCACTGAATGTAACAGTTAATTTAAAGGAGTTCCAAGAATGCTTCCATCAATGGAAACGACACGGGATGAAGTGTGTGGCTTCAGAAGGGAACTGCTTGGAAGGAGATTAAATGTTGAACTGATATGTGTTGCAGTTTTCTTTTTATAGCATCAGTGCCGATACTTTCTTATTAGATCTTGAGAATAAGTGGTGCATAATTCCACTGAATGTAACAGTTAATTTAAAGGAGTTCCAAGAATGCTTCCATCAATGGAAACAGTACGGGATGAAGTGTGTGGCTGACGATTATTTGTTGATGTTATAGAGTGCCATTTCATTTCCAACCTCCATTTTGTTTATTCCTCATTCAGTAACCCTTTCTAGGTTACAACAACCTCTCAAGACGCGAAACTGCAAGTCACCATGTCTCGTTTATTTATATCACCACTCTGGTTACACCTAGCGTAGCTCTAACATAAAGAAAATGGGAAGAAACGGATTCATTCCTTTCCCAAAGGTCGCTAACGCAAAAGAGAACGCAACAGACTAGACCACAAATTGAACTCGTCAATCCATTTTCGCACCGACACCAGACTAGTACCGAGATAAAGAAACGAGAAAATTTGAAAACCATTGACGATGAAATGCGAATTTCCTCTTTAGCTTTACAATCTAATTTTACGCCATCAAACTCAAATTTCCCGTTGACCTCAATTCAATGGTAAACTAATTTCAATTCTACCTGAATTTTTCACAATGTTATTGTTGTATCTTGTGCTTTCGAGGTAACAGGGAGAAATAAATAAGGAAGACAAACTCGTAGGTAAGTAACGAAATAGGTTTACTATACGAAGGTACAAATAGCAACCAACTCGTTATTTACCCGAGTTCCCCGCAGAGCGCGATGTGGCACAAGGCCGGTTTAACGTAGGTTTTTTCGAGCCTGGGCAAAATTTCCCCGTAAACCACGTAATAACGGTATCGGGTTTGTCTGCCTTCCCAGACGAGACTCTGCCCTTCGGCATAACCCTGTCTGGGTTTCTCTCCCCGAAGGCAGAGAGTTTGACAAGCGCTACGGCCAAGACCCTAGTCTCCAACCAATTCCGCGTATTTATATAACCGGACCATTCCATTCATTTGTGTCCTATATGACAGTTATATATATTTTAGTAAAATACAAATACTTTGAATGAACTAATCCCTGTTTGTATTCCATTCGCCGCATATTGTAGTGTTATATATCTTACGTTAACGAAACATAGCATTAACTTTCGATCAGCGTATCACATAGGGTTACTGGTTGATTGATTTAGTTTTTTTTTTATGGGTTATTTAAAGCCGAGACATTTTCTTTTTTGGGTTGTAACAATAATTCCTTATTTTTCGAGTGAATATTCCATTAACAATTTTTTTAAAGATAACATAATTTTTTCAGATACAAGTCCTACTATTTAACCTACAGCTGGGGAAGAAGCGATGGATTCATACCTTTCCTAAAGATATTCGTAAATGTAAGGAAATTTACTTCAATTCGAATTCAGCTCTCCGATTTTTCATTCTCAGTCGCTATTCATTGCACCAGCCGCACATCCGCTAATCGCATACGGACGTAATGTGACGAGGCTGACAGGTTGAAAAATACTGCCGTATACCAGTTGAATACATAGCCACTCGTTTGCATAATTCTTAAAGTATCACCGTTCTTACCGAATCATATATATTGTTATACACTGAGATAATTCAATGTAATTATTTTTACTGTTATTATTGTTCTATTTTTCTGTAGTTGTCAATATTATCATCATTGTAAATTTCCCATGGCAAAACTTGACTTAATTTGTGATAATCCGTTCATTCTTTGACGAACCAGTTTGACTAATCCGCTAATTGTCAAGTCGTCATAATGTTGAAGTATTACTATTAGTTTTATCAACGGCTAACAATGGTCCTATTACAATGATGAGGTGCCCTAGAGGCAAAGGGATGACATCGGACGGGATGGTGTGGTTTTGACTGTCCCTCAAAGACTATTTTTTACACTAATGAACGTTTGGTTGGTGTCTTTATCTGCGTATTGGAGGCGGCGGGGAAGTTTGGGCAGCGATGATGGCAGTTGCAGCGGCCGACTTTCTGTGTCTTTCGGCGATTATGAATAAAACCCATAAATCCATGCGTTGATGGACAGGTTCAAAACACGTAAGCGTTTATGTCTTTGCTTTTCCTCCATTTTTTCTTTTGCCTAAACAATAGTTACTTTACTTTTTGTCGTCGTTCTTTAGTTTTCTTTCTTTCTTTCTTTCTTTCTTTCTTTCTTTCTTTCTTTCTTTCTTTCTTTCTTTCTTTACCTGAGTGTTTTTTTTTTTCTTTTCTTGCTTTCCTTCGTCTTTTTTTTTCTTTGTTTTTTTTTTCGGTTTGTTTTTTTTCTTTTGTAATTTTCGTTAAGGTGGCGTAAGACAAAGGCTCTTCATAGCGAGGTGATCGTAAGAGAACGCGAAGTCCAGCCAGGATTTATTATTGACGGACACAATCATTAACAATATGGTAGATACAGATGTCACAATGTTGATAACAGACACAGAAGGAAAACGGCAGGAGCGATTAAGTGAAGAAAATCAGGAAAAAAAAAAGGACTAGACATAAATTTTAAGTATGGTTGCCAGCAAGTGGAACAGCCCAGGATACGAGTTACGAATTGGAGATGTCCACTTCAAGTACGAAAATTTAAATATTTGGGAAGTGTTTTAACAGATGAAATATAATGTAACACCGAAATCGGAATAGGGAAAGAAATCTTTTAAAAGATGAGTAAAATATTAAGAAACAAGAACATTTCATGATAAGCAAAGAAAAGAGTGCTGAACTGCTATGTAATATCAGCCCCCCTATATGGGAGTGAATACTGGACAATTTCTTCACAGAAAAAGAAGAGACTTGAAGCAATGGAGATGCTGTGATTACCATGGAAGAAATATATGCTCAACGAGAAAGTTTTAAAGAGATGAAACCTAAAAGGACACTTATACTTCGAACCAGAAAGAGGCTTGATATTCCTTGGGCACATAATGAGAAAAGAAGCCTTTAACATACACAGGGCATATTGAAGGCTAGAGGGACAAATAGAAACTGTAAGAAACTGGATAGTAGAAACATTTTCAAAAAATTTTCTTTCTTTCTTTCTTCTTTTCATTTTGTCAGATATTGACAAGTGGGTCGAGCCGAATATTTTCGGTTGAAATTTATAAAATTTATCTCTTAAAACAATTTTTCGGGAAAAAAAAGGTTTCTCAAGTTCATTAACCGTTATCGCTCTTCCCAGTATTGTTGGGAGTTTCCTTAGTAACCTTTTCTTTGAAGTGGTGTGGAACGTTAACATTTTGATTATGTTATTATTTTCTCTTCTCAAGTCCAGTAGCTGTTATCGCTCTTTCCACTATTGATGGGAGTTTCCTTCCTAACCTTTTCTTTAAAGTAGTGTGGTACGTCAACATCTTGATTATGTCATTATTTTCTCTTCTCGTAGCTGTTATCGCTCTTTCCAGTACTGATGGGGGTTTCCTTCCTAACCTAACCTTAGTCTAGAAGGTATACATTTCGATTATGTCATTATTTTCTCTTCTAGTTACAGGTACTATTCAAGCCCTCAAATAATGTTTCTGTTTGAGTTTCTGTAGATCCTGTCCACAAGGTTCGAGAAAAGATTTTCCTCAATATGACCTACAGGTCTCATTCGTTCGAAGCAATTTTATTTAATTATTGATTTGAGACAGCGGTTTTAGATATTTCTGAACGAGTTTGGTGCCGTTCATTTGAAAGCCTCGGGCTGATGAGGCTATTCAAGAACATGTCTCGAGTTTTTAGGTTAATGTTTTGTTTTTGTAGAAGTTTGCCATGTTTGGAAAAACGTAATGAAGGACCTAATGGTGGTCCCGATAGGATGTTTTGTCGATTATTCTGAAGAAAGAAATGGATGCAGGTATATATATCTGTGATGTCAGAATATGTGTAATTTGAAGCAGACTAAGGCGACTTTTCCATAGGTAGACCATGATTTGGTTAATATAAAATGACTGTATACGATCATCTACAGTGATACCGACTATGGAATATAAGTATATTTTTTTCTGTTGAAGGTACTGTGCTCTACACCCTCCCCCTCAACCCTGACGCATATTTATTCTTGTTTACGTTTTTATGCTTCAGCGGATAGTTTGGAGAGTGTGACGACAATGTTGACAGCAGAACGGGTGGACAGGCAGAATTTTCGGCGGGTGGTTATCTTGGTGGGGGTGGTAACAGGGAAGACAGACTAGTGGCTAGAAGGAGGGAGGTGTTAAAAAAAATCCCGGCCGAAGTCTGATTTAATGTCTTTTCTTTCTCTGTTCTGTCAATGTATAATTTATCATCATAAAATGAGATGGGAGAAAATGAAGGAAAATAAAAATTGTAGCAAAGAAAAATATCATTGCTAAAACAATTATTTATATATATATATATATATATATATATATATATATATATATATATATAGTACAGGTAATAGATCCGTTGGTATAATCCAGGTGGATCCTAGTAATATGAAATATTAAAACTGATCCACAAAGAGAGCTCAATTTATTTATTATAACAGAGTATATATGTTATCCACCAAAAATCCCAAATTACCATATGTGGGTATAGTCTATTTCAACCAGCCCCAGTCTTCGTCAACCCTCGGTTGAAGAAGACTGGAGAAAAATTGCACCGGCTGAAATGGGCTATATCTGCATGGGTTAATTTGGGATATTTTGCTGTGCAATATATATATATATATATATATATATATATATATATATACACAGACACATAGACACACACACTCACAATTATATATACACAGACACATAGACACACACACTCACAATTATTTATATATATATATATATATATATATATCTGTGTGTGTGAAAAGTGTGTGTATATAAATATAAATAAATATATATATATGTGTATAATTATTTATATATTATATATGCGCGGTACTTGGAAAGCGCTCAATATCAGAGATAGAGCTAACATATATATAACATGCTCACATCTATCCAACCATATATATATATATATATATATATATATATATATATATATATATATATATATATATATATATATATATATATATATATATATGCATGCATATGCGTTAATTAAAATTGATAGTGAGTAAATAATTATATTCATAAAGAAAACAAATGGGGTTTATCCCAAAAATTAAAATACAGCATTGGAAACAAGGTAATATGTTAGAATCGATATGTAACCGGGGGCGGGGGGAAGCGCCGAAGGCAAACTCACAATGTTTTGGTGATTGAAGGGAAATAAAATCAATAAATCATTTTTTTCTATTTTAAATATTTCTGAAGAATATTTGCCGGAAGTAGAAATGGGGAGATAATCTATTTATAAATAAACGGAATTCTTCCTCAGGCCATAAGAAATTTTTTTTTTATTGTTTGAATTAACAATTAATTACTTCGTAGCCAAACCAGTTTTGCTTTCGGCGAAATTATCTTCGATTCTTTAAAATTGACGAAAATTGACGATTTTTTCAAATACCTATTCCAAAGCAATGAT